>JADILG010000231.1:0-30196 GCA_017591655.1 Thielaviopsis populi
GTGTGTGTGTGTGTGTGTGTGTGTGTGTGTGTGTGTAGTGTGTAGTGTGTAGTGTGAGGAATATCACGATCGATATTGCTGCTACAGATAAGACAAGAAAGAGACCGGGGACAAGAAACCAGAGACAAAGAGACCCAAGGCCAGAGATACACAGTCACAGTCACAGTCACAGCCATTGTTGCACAGCCCGTCGTCTTTGTCCTCTATCTCTCCCCCTTGTCCATACCCCCCCCCCCCTTCCCCTCTCTTTCTCTCTCACCGTTAACCCACCATTACCCTCAGGATACTCGTTGACAGCTTACACTTACACACACGACAAGGCAAGGGTAGAAGAGGGTAACGGGAAACGACCAAAGGAGAACGGCACAGAACGAGATACTCATAGCAGACGGCCTGCGCAAAGGCAAGTGTTGACGAACGGGCTGGCTGGTAGGTTGCCAAGCCGTGCGCCGTCACAGGACAGAGAGCGAGAGAGATGCCTGAGTGACAGACCTCGGGCGGGGGCACTCTAGGAACCATGCAGATCACGCGAACCCTCCGTGTGTGTGTGTGTGTGTGTGTATCCTCCCCCAACAACTCGGATGAACCTTTGCCCCTCTCCGGCCGGACAGCGGAGAATTTATCCTTAATCACCAGCAAGCCAACAAGAAACGTTTAGTGTGAAACAAAAAAGAAAATGCAGCCAGAACAGAGCACGTAACAAGCAAGGCCAGTCTTGCTTCTTGTTCTTTTTTTTTTTTTTTTTTTTTTTTTTTAAAAAAAAAAAAAACTACTGATGCAACGCTGCCGGTAGGCCGGGGCCTAGAGATAGAAGAGAAACGAGAAACGAGGAGAAGGACTGGTTAAAACAAGACAGAGGGAGAACAAGAAAAAGAAAAAGAAAAAAGAAGAATATATCCTTACAGGGAGTCAAGTTAAGCAGAAAAAGAAAAAGAGGAGGAAAAGGAAAAAAAAAAGAACACACTCCTAAAAAGAGATGCTCACTACCAGGGTCGAACTGGCGACCTTCGCATTACTCAACATTCCATGATAGAATATTAGTACGACGCTCTAACCAACTGAGCTAAGCGAGCGAAGAGCTGCTGTCTTTGTTGGACATCAACTCTCCTACAGCTGCCCATGAGGTCAAATCAGGTCAGTTTTGTTACCCTATTTTTACTTTTTCCTTTTCCTTTTCCTTGTTTTTCTTTTTTAAAGAACGCATCTACACCAGATATCCCATCATCTTGAGCTACCATAGTCTGCCATGCTTTATATACCCTCCCGCTGCGCCGTCTCTCATCCGTCCCCAATCCGCCGTATTCGCCGGCTTGGATCCGGGGCAACGTGCCTGAGTGGTTAAAGGGTATGACTAGAAATCATATGGGTTCGCCCTCACAGGTTCGAATCCTGTCGTTGTCGCTGTTATTTTTTTAATTCCTTTTTTATTAAAATACTCTTTTTTAATTCTTCCATGTCCCTCCTCCGTCACACAACCGCCTACTAACCAATACGAGCACCAGCTGACTCGCGTCTCTCCCCTCCTCACTCCCTCTCTCCTTTTGCAGTCTTTTGCCCCGTTGTTGTTCTTATGTGTTCGAGTTCCCTCCCCCCTCTCTCTCTCCCTCTCCCCATCCCTCTCCCTCTCCCTCTCACCCCCACGCACCCTTGCTTTGCTCTCCCTCATTCTCCTTGCCCTAGATACAGGGCGCATGCATATATGCCACCAGCAGCCCAGATAAAGGACAGCCAGCACCACCCTGTAGAAGCCTGCCTGTCTGCCTATCTGTCCGCATGGTATCTCGGCCTTATAAAGAGCTGCAAAGCCCGCCTTGCCTGAGCTGAGCAGCTGGGCCGAGACAGATGAAAAGAAGCAAAGCTGTTCCTCTAGCATACAACAAAACAAAGAAACACAAACCAGACCAGACCAGACCAGAACAACAGGGCAAGTCTCCAAGGCCTCCCCTCCGTCTATGTGATATCTCCGCCCTTTTGGCTCCCCCCCCTTCTCCATGTCCATCTTCTCCTTCCCTCGCCGCCGCGGCTTCCCCAAGCCCTCTCCCCCTTCCCCCTCTCCCTCCTCAGCACCCGACAAAACCCCTCCACCGCCCCTTCCCTACCGCCACACCCCCACGCACGCCGCCGCCAGCGCCCTCGCCGCCGCGCCGCAGAGCCTGTACACGCGCGCCGCCGACCGCACGCGCATCGCCGCATACAACCGCCACCACAGCATTGCCAGCAGCACTGCCGCCAGCAGCCACTGCGCGCTGGCGCTGCCCACCCCCGCCACCGCGACCGCCAGCCTGTTCCGCGGACTGCAGCGCGCCGGGCCATTGCCAGGGAGTCGCAGTCGGAGTCGAAGTCAGTGTGCAAGTGCGAGTGCCACTGGGAGGCGCCCAGCATCGGCCCCGGCACCCCCCGCACCCGTTCTGTCTATCGCCAGCTGCGCTCGCAGCCCTCCCCCGCCCTCGTCTCCATCTGCCCTAGCGCACCCCGCAAACCACGCCAGCCGCCTACGCTACACCCACCACCGCTCCCCGCATCTGCCCCCGCACCGTCCCGGCCGCGAGCACAAGCCTCCACGCCGGAGCTGGCACGAGCGCATGTGCGAGCTTCCCCACCCCGACGCCGACACGCCGTAGCGCCCGGCAGACACCAGATGAAATCTCCCCGCAAACGAAACACTCCCAAGCCACCGGCCAGACCGCCGCCGATGTTTGCCTTTCGACCAACGTGCAACCGCCACAAGCGCCCAGTACACGGCACACGGCACACATGAAGAGCGCATTGTCTCCGGCTCCGTCGAATCGGTGGCCCCCCCCCCCCCCATGGGCACTAGCGCGCTCGGTTTTTGATTTTCGCTTCTCCCACGGCTAAGCGAGAGCGAGCGCGCGAGCTACTCTCCCGGCCGACGCGCAGATATGTCTTTCCGTCTTTGCCGCACGAGCACCAAGCTGGCTACTGTTCGCTAGCATTGCATCGCACCGCATTGAACTGCCGCCCGCACTGAACTCTGCGCCGGCCCGTGTCGAAGTGAAGGTGCACAGGAGCAAAGAGTGATTGATGGAGAAGATTGGCTAGTTGATGTATTGATGAAACTTGTGTCGGTTGATGATGAAGTTCATGTTGTTGTAACTGGAGATATCTGCCCTGTTGTTTGTTGTGGTCCAAGCCTCCAGGTATAGTAGTCCCTACTATAATCTCCAGCTTAGTCGTCAAAGCCCTGGACTTCAACAGCCCGACCGACCGATCGGCCAACGAGAAGCCCAAGAGAGCTGAGCTGATACGCAGGAGTAAATAATAAAGACCTGCAAAAAAAAAAAAGGAAAAAAAAGAAAACGAAAAACGAATGGGACTCAAAAGTCTTCCTAGCCACTGGCCATCTTCGCTACACACAACACAGGCACTTCCACCCGCTCTTATATACTATATACATACATACCGGACCAGCCCCCGACATAGCATGTCATCCCATCTTCGGACCAAAAAAAACAGGCAGTTCCCCCACCTCCCCGCCCCTCTTCATCCGAACACATGTGGAAGTTGCCTCAAGTGGCGAATATGAAATTACGCCTGGTTTCATGCGTTGGAAGCACAAGCATGCAACTGCCCTATTTGGTCGTGTAGTTCAGATGAATGGTTACACTGTGGGAAATTGCACGGAGCGGGGGAGCGGCATCTTTTGGTATGAGGGAGAAGATTTTGGGTTGGATAAAGGTTTGCGTGGTATATGCGGAGATGAGATACTGGATGGGGTAATAGACGTCACGTCACTGTGCAAACGAACAAAGTGCTATGCATGTGTGTTATACGTTGAATATATGAAAAGAAACGTCGAGAGAATGTGTCACGCGCCACAACCAACTTGGCCACCGAAAAAAAGACGCCCGATAGAAACACAACGCCTTGAAGAAACAAGAAACAGGGAACCCAGAAAGAACAAAATTGTCAACAGTAAATCAAAAGAAATCCACCAAAAAGAAAATCCACAGAATGCCCCGTAGACCCTCTACGCCAGCACCAGCGCCAGCAGCGCCATGCGGCAGTACAGGCCGTAGCGCATCTGTCTAAAGTAGGCAGCGCGCTGGTCAAAGTCGACCTCCTCGGCAATCTCGTCGACGCGCGGCAGCGGGTGCAGCACGACGCAGTTGCTCTTGGCATGCTGCAACGTCTTGTTGTTGATGACGTATGAGCCCTTGACGCGCACATAGTCCTCTTCGGTGGGGAAGCGCTCACGCTGCACGCGTGTGCAGTACAGCACGTCCGAGTTGGCCAGGATCTCCGGCGTCAGCGTCTCCGACTCGCTGACCAGCTGGCCGGCCGAGATCAGCTGCTGGCGCACGTCTTGCGGCAGACCCAGGCCCCGCGGCGCAACCAAGTTGACCCGCACGTTGTAGTGGCGCAGCAGGTACACCAGCGAGTGCACCGGCCGGCCGTACAGCAGGTCGCCCAGGAACGTAATGGTCAGGCCCTCAACAGTGCCGCGCTCCTCACGGATGGTAAAGAGGTCCAAGAACGCCTGTGTGGGGTGCTCCTTGCTGCCGTTGCCGCCGTTGATTACCGGCACCTGGCTGTATTTGCGCGCCACGTCGACTGAGGACTCCTCGGGGTGGCGCAGTACAATACCATCTGCGTAGCACGCCATGGTCCGCAGCGTGTCCTGCAGCGTCTCGCCCTTCTTGACAGAGGATGACCCAGTTGCCACGTTAATCACGCGGCCGCCCAGGCGCTGCATAGCAGCATCAAACGAGCACGACGTGCGTGTCGACGGCTCATAGAACAGTGTCGCCAGGACCTTGCCGCGCAGAATGTCCAATACACCCTCCCGCTGCACACCCAGGCGCATCTGCTGGGCAAGCGTGAACAGTGTGTGGAGATCCGAGCGGGTGAACTGCTTCACCGACAGGATCGAAGTGTCCTTGAACGAGGCAGAATGGGGCACGGTGATCGACGGGTTGAGCAGGCCGAGAGACGGCACAATGGCATCGTCAAAGCCGGAGCCGGAGCCGCCAATGAGAGGCGAGGCAAACTCCTTCATGCGGGGACGCGGCTGCTGAGCGGGCGACAGAAGCGAAGTCCGGCGCTCCAGCTGCTCAGTCTCGGTGACCGAGGCAATGGAAGGGTGAACAGCCGGTCCCAAAGTAGGCGACATCATGGGGCGGCGGTGAGACGACATGTCCTGGCCAGTGGGAGTGGTGTTTAAGAACTGGCCATCCAGGCATACAGTGCGGTTGTGGAATGTCACACGCTGAACAGCACCACGCAGAGAGCGCTTGGCAAGCGGAGAGTTGGGCGACACGGTGACGGTACGATCGAGCTCAATCTCAATCGAAGTACCATACTGCTCGTGCAGCTCAAAGATCTCCTTGGGGTTGTCGTACAGACGCAGCTTGATGTCGTCAAAAGTCAGGCGACCCTCTGAAACAGCAGTTAACAGCAGAGGAAGAGCCTCGTTCAAACCAGCCGCAACATCGGGAGTGCCGCTGGCGGCCGAAGACGACAGCTGGTACGGCAGGCTGCCAATCGAAAACACGTCAATCGTGCTAATGTTCTCCCACAGAGCGTCTTGGTCCTCCTTGGAGGGGAACTGGCCGCCAGCCTCTTCCTTGGTCAGGAACAGGGCATGGACCGACACATCGCAAGTGACTTTGAGGCCCTTGGCCTTACTGAGTGAGACCAGGCGAATGTCATCCTTGTTGGTGATGGAAGTCACATGGATATGGCGGCCGTGCAGACTAGCCAGCAGCAGAATCGAAGCCAGATCAGTCTGCTTGGCATCCGTGACAATAGGCTTGGACGAAGGCCACGAGTCAAAGTGAGCGCTGACAGCAGCAACCTTGCTAATATTGCCAGAGAGCTGATTGAAAGGGATGAACAGCGAACCAACCTCACTAGTGACCAGGCTGATCTGGTCGGCATTGTCAGAAGTGGCCGACACAGACAGGTTCCAGTCGCAAGCTCCAATAGGGCTGTTCTCCTGGGCCTGCTTCAGGCTCTTGGCGTCGGTGATGGAGCCCTTGGTTCCCATGGGCATGACACGGATCATGGTGAAACCCGCAGCAATCGACGCCCTGGCAACCTCCTGGAAGTCGTTGTTGTTGGGCGAAACAATGCCGGGCACAAAGGCTGCAATGTTGATTAGACCGGGCAGGACCGCAGTCTTGTTGCTGGTGTGGCAATCACGGCGGCTGATGTCCATGCTGAAGTTGCGGGCCAGAGCCTCAATCAGAATCTTGGCGTTTTTGACGTTGGTGACCAGGGGAACCTGGTAGTCGACGGCCATACGACGGGTTTGGTAGCCCTTGCTGATGTAGCTGGCAGGGCGTCTGTACTTATTGCTAGAAGGCAGGTTGATGTACAGGTCAATCATGTTGTTGGCCAGATGCTGAGTCAGAGAGAACTCGGAGCTCTTGTCCTCGTCATCACCCAGGACCTCGAGGTACTTGACAGAAATGCCGTGGCTCTGCAGGAAATCAGCAGTGCCCGAAGTAGCAAACAAGTTGTAGCCGAGCTTCTGCAGTTTCTCAATCGAGGGAAGCATCTCCTGCTTGTCTTTGTAAGAACCAATGGAAAGCAAAACATTCTTCTCGGGGATCTTGTAACCGGTGGAGATTAGAGCCTTGAGATAGGCCTCGTACTTGTCAGTGCCAAAGCAGGCAACCTCACCAGTAGACGCCATCTCAACACCCAGAACAGGATCGGCACCAGACAGACGCGAGAACGAGAACTGCGGCACCTTCACACCAACACACTGGGGAGGGATGTCGGTGGCAGGATACTCCTGCAGCGACTTGCCCATAATGGCCTTGGTGGCCATCTCGATCAGGTCGACACCCATGACCTTGGAGACAAAGGGGAACGAACGCGAAGCACGAACGTTGCACTCGATAACCTTGATGTCGTTATCCTTGGCAATGAACTGAATGTTGTATGGTCCAGTAACATTCAGAGCAGCACCAATCTTGCGGGTAGCTTCCTCGATGCGAGCAATGGTTGTCTTTTCCAAGTCCTGAGGAGGCAGAATCAGCGTAGCATCACCGGAATGAACACCGGCGTTTTCAACGTGCTCGGAGATGAAGTGGCCGACAGTCTTGCCGTTCACAGCAACAGCATCCATCTCAATCTCCTTGGCATTCTCAATGTACTTGGTAATGACCACGGGATGCTCGCGAGAAACTTCGGCAGCCTGAGCCAGATAGTTCTCGAGATCCTTCTCAGAGTAGACAGTGTTCATGGCGGCACCTGAAAGCACGTATGAAGGGCGCACAAGAACAGGATAGGAGACCTTGTTGCAGAAACTGCGAGCCTCCTCGAAGCTCGTCAGCTCCTTCCAAGTTGGCTGATCAACACCAATGGTATCCAGCATACGCGAGAACTTGTAACGGTTCTCGGCAGTGTCAATCATCTCGGGAGATGTACCAAGGTACTTGACGCCAGCACGCAGCAGAGGAAGAGCAATGTTGTTGGGGGTCTGACCACCCATGGCACCCAGAACACCAGAGGACTTCTCAAGCTCATAGATATCCAGGATGGTCTCGAGATTGATGTTCTCAAAGTACAGTTTGTCGGCCTCATCGTAGTCGGTAGAGACGGTCTCAGGATTGTAGTTGACCATAATGGTCTTGTACTTGAGGCTGCGAAGAGTGCGAATGGCCCGAACCGAGCACCAATCAAACTCGACTGACGAGCCAATGCGATACACACCGGATCCTAGGACCATGACACCGTTGTCATCAAACGAAACGTCGCTCTGGGTGGCATTGTAGGTCAGGTATAGGTAGTTGGTGGAAGCGGGGAACTCGGCAGCAACCGTGTCAATGCGCTTGACAAACGGCATGATCTGGGCCTCAGAGCGCAGCTTGCGAATGGCAATCTCGTTGGAGCTCCAGAACTTGGCCAGCTGGCGATCCGAAAAGCCCAGACGCTTAGCCTCGAGCAAAAGACCAGGGGTCTTGACAATGTCAGAGGTGGTGAGCTTGCCCATTCTGATGGCAAAGTCGCTCAGGCCCTTGAGCTTGTTGAGGAACCACTTGTCGATCTTGGTCAGCTCCCAGATCTTGTCGACAGTGTAGCCGGAGTGCATGGCGTTGGCAATGGCAAAGAGGCGTTGGTCAGAGGGGGTCTGCAGCTCATCGTCGATGGACATGAGGGCAGGAGTCTCGCCAAAGCCCATGTTGTGGAAATCAATGGAGCGAATGGCCTTTTGAATAGCCTCCTCAAAGGTACGGCCAATACTCATGACCTCACCAACAGACTTCATGGAAGAGCCAAGCTGGGTGGAAACGCGGGTGAACTTCTTCAAATCCCAACGAGGCATCTTGACAACGCAGTAGTCCAGCGAGGGCTCAAAGCAGGCGCAGGTAGACTTGGTAACGGAGTTCTTGATGTCCTTGAGAGGGATACCGAGACCCAGCTTAGCGGCAATGAAGGCCAGGGGATAGCCAGTAGCCTTGGACGCCAGGGCCGAGGAGCGCGACAGACGGGCATTGACCTCGATGATGCAGTACTCCTTGGAATCTGGGTTCAAGGCATACTGGATGTTGCACTCACCAACGACACCCAGATGGCGAATGACGTTGACGGCAGTGGTGCGCAGCATGTTGTAGTCTTCATCAGACAGGGTCTGCGAAGGGGCAACGACGATAGAATCACCGGTATGGATACCAAGAGGATCAAAGTTTTCCATGTTGCAGACAGTAATACAGTTGTCTTGGGCATCACGAACAACCTCGTACTCGATTTCCTTCCAGCCCTTCATGGAACGCTCAATCAGGACCTGGGGGGAAGCAGCAAAAGCCTTGTTGCACAGCTCAACCAGCTCCTCCTCGTTGTTGGCAAAGCCAGAGCCCAGACCGCCCAAGGCGTAGGCAGCGCGGACAATGACGGGGAAGCCAATATCCTTGACGACATGCAGAGCTTCGGTCACGTTGTTGGCGGAGGCAGACTTGGCGCACTTTTCGCCAATGGATTCCATGCTACGAGCAAAGAGCTCACGGTCCTCGGTGGTGATGATGGTATCGATGGGAGTGCCCAGAACCTTGACGCCCAGCTTCTCAAACTCGTCCTTGAGTTGGATGCCAACAGACAGGGCAGTCTGGCCACCGAAAGTGCAGTAGATGGCATCAGGCTTCTCGTGGAGAATGACCTTGCGGACAAAATCGGCGTTGACAGGCAGGAAGTAGACCTTATCGGCCAGACCCTTGGAGGTTTGGATGGTGGCAATGTTGGGGTTGATTAGGACAGTGTAGATGCCCTCCTCCTTGAGGGCCTTGATAGCCTGGGAGCCAGAGTAGTCGAACTCGCCAGCCTGGCCAATAGACAGACCTCCAGATCCGAGGATAAGGACTTTTTGTACGTGAACACGGCTGGGAAGCTGGCTTTCGTTGGTGATTTCGCCGGGGAAGGACACCGAGGCGTTCAGAGCAGAAGGATCCTGAGCGCACTTGGAGACGGAGTCCAAGAAGACATCAAACAGGAACTCGGTATCGCGGGGCCCGGGAGTGCTCTCGGGGTGAAACTGGACACTGAAGAAGGGCTTGCTGGTATGAATGATACCCTCGTTTGAGCCATCGTTGGCGTTGACAAACAGCTCCTTCCAGCCATCGGTCAGAGACTCAACATCGACGGCATAACCGTGGTTCTGTGAGGTGATGTGGCACTTTCCAGTGACCAAGCTGGTGCAGGGAATGTTGTGACCACGGTTGCCAAACTTCATCTTCTTGGTGGAGGCGCCGGAGGCGCGGGCCAGTAGCTGGTGGCCAAGACAAATACCGAAGATGGGAGTCTTGGCAGCGGTCATGGCAGCAGCAACGTTCTTGGCGGTGGTGGTGAGAACAGAGGGATCACCAGGACCGTTGGACAAGAACAGGCCGTCGTAGTCAGTCTCTTTGGAGATGTTATAGTCCCAGGGGACAACCTTGACTTCGACACCACGCTTCAGAAGGCAGCGGAGCTGGTTGTATTTCAAACCAACGTCCAGGCAGAGTACTTTGAGAGTCCGGCCGGAGGGGTGCTTGCGAGCGAGGTCGGTAGGGGGTTGGTAGAGCTTGGGCTCCTTGATGGAGACTAGAGAAGAGAAAAAGAAGAAGAAAGCAGGTTAGCAAGGCGTGATGGGGACTGGAAATGAACTAGACACGAGGAGTTGGCTTACCCTCAGCAACCAAGTTCTTGGCGTTGGGATCGGACCATTCAATCTCTTCAAACTCGTCAAGAGGAAGGGGCTTGGTGAAGAAGTCCAGATCGGCGCCGGCGGCGGAAGCCTTGTGCATGCGGAGACGGGCCAGGGTGCTTCCGTTCTCACGAATGCGCTTGGTCAGCTCACGGGTATCGACACCATAGATGGCGGGAATGTCTTGCTCCTTGAGCCAAGCACCCAATGAAGAGGTGGCCAGGTAGTGAGAGTAGTCCTCGCCACAGTAGCCAGCAACAACGAGGCCGGCAACGTGGATGCTGTTGGACTCGAAGTAGGCGGGCAGGTCGCCTAGGACGTCGTCCATGACGGAGCGGTCCGGCACACCATAGTTGCCGACCATGGGGAAAGTGATGACCAGGATCTGGCCGCGGTACGACGGGTCTGTCACCGACTCGGGATAACCGACCATTCCGGTCTGGAAGACCAGCTCTCCAGCAACGGTTTTCTGGGCACCAAAGCTGTAGCCCTGATAGGACGAGCCGTCGTGCATCTCGAGACACACGAGACGGCCGTTGTCGGCCTTGGCAAGCCGGGACGAGGCCGGAGGCTTGGGGAAGGACATTTTTGGGGGGGGGGGGTATCTGAAAAAAAAGAAAGAAAAAAAGAAAAAAAAGAAAACAAATTAAACAAACGACAGTGGAACTTCTCACAGACGAGAAAGTAAACAAATGCTTTTTTTGAAGGGGGGGAGATGAGGGAGGGAGCTTTCTTGGATTGATGAAGCACAGCCAAGAAAAGAAAAAGAAGAAGAAAGGAAGAAAAAAAAGAAGAAAAAAAGAATTTTCAAGGCCACAAAAAAAAAGAGACGAATAAAGTTATTGCCCCAAGTTCACGACAAACGAGCAAAAACGGGAAGGAGGGAGGGATGGCAGGAGAGAAAAAGGGCAGGTGCCGGAGGAGAGCAAAAAGGGCAACTGCAAAAACTGCAAACCTGCCTTGGTTCTCTGAGAATGTGGAGAAGCAGCTGTCCAAGAAGACGAGAGAGCAAGAAAAGACGGGCTTCAATATGTTGAGGAAGGGGAAAGGAGGGGAAGGAGAAGCTTTGAAGGGAGCTGGTGATATCTTGTATGCTTCTTGATTTCTTTTCAGCTTGTTCTCCAGGTTCTCGCGAAGGGCCAACCGCAGCGATTCGTTTGAGTCTGGAGAAGAAGGAAGAGAGAGAGAGAGAGAGAGAGAGAGAGAGAGAGAAAGGAGAAGGCATCCCCATCGGGCCCCGGTGGCGAGCCGTGGCTATTTGAAGGGTTTTCTTTTCTTTTTTTTCTTTCTTTCTTCTTCTTTTTCTTCCTTTTTTTTTCTTTATAAAACAACGCTATTCGTTCCACTAACAAGTTTTTCTTTCGTTTTTTTTTCTCTTCTTTTCGCCATCCCAACGTAGAAGACCAAAGGGGTGTGTCTATCCAGAACTAGCAAGAGCTACGTCGCCTGTGATTGGCCAGATGCAGAAAGGTGGGCTCCGGGAGCGGCCAATAGAAAAGCGGGTCTGGGCAAAGGACGCCGCCGTATGGCGCTGAACACCACAAAATCAACACTGCAATTTTACCTTCCGGCTCAAGAAACCAGAGGGCTCGATGGGATGGGGGGAATGGAATGCTCCATATTCTGTGCTGGGATGGGGCTCCAACTGGCCGGAGGATGCATCTCCCAGTGCGTAGTCCATGTTCCAGGTTCCAAGCCCCAAGCTCCTCCTTCTCTCCCTCCTCCTCCCTGCCCGAGTTTTTTTTCTCCTCTGCATATTCCGCTCAGCCTGGGTCTGGACCTTTGGCTCTGCTCGAGGCCTCGGGCCAGTGAGAGTCCACCTTGATGAAGAATTTTTTTCACGGCTACGGGTGGGTAACATGAGATCCCAAGCCGGCATTAAGGTCGTTTATGATGGGGGAGGGGGGGAGGGGGACATCTTGAGTTGTCAGTGTTGAGATGAGGGCAGAATAGCGTGTGAACATTGTGTGGTCTGTCTATCTTGGACACACAAACACGCACATGTGCCTGTGTCTGCGTCTGCTGTGTACCATCCAGCTCGCTGGACAAGTCTCTCCATCTGCAGTATCCCACCTCACACCCCCCACCTCGCTATCCCATCAGATTTATATATCTCTCTCCGTTCTTGTTTCTACACGTCCGTTTTTAGTAGTACACATGGGGGGCCCGTGCATGCACAGGAACAAGCACATGCACATGCACTGGCCGCATATCACCTCCAGCGTCCATGAATACACGGCCACACGACGACAGCAACTTTACCCCTCCATAGATCCACCCACCCACCACACTTACAACCGTTCCACTCGTCTTCCTTCTTCCTGTCCCACTCTCTTACTGGCCATCAGCTATAGACCTGCTTGTTTTCTCATGTCGGCGCCTGCCTCACCGCCTTCCGCACTCCGCGGCTGGTGGTCCCTCCCCCATTCGGAGGGGGTTTTCTTGGTATGTAAACAAAACGACACAGCAGAACAAAAGCCTACCTCCATGACACGAAGCTTCCAGATCTCTCGCCCAGCCCCCCATCCCATTTCCCATTTCTTTTTTTTTCTTCTTACTCCCCCCCATTGTCTTGTTCTAGTGCGAAGCAAATTCTGCAACTTTGTCGGTTTAGGTTGAGGCTCAAATTACGAAGTCCCCAGATCTTTGGCCGTTCTGATTGGCCGAGAAAAGCCGTAGGATGCCGCTACTGATGGCGTGCCAATCAGGCGAGGAAACAAGATTTTTTCTTGCGAGCGCAAGCTAATGGCCAACCCTGATTGCTATGTAACCCTTGTGAAATGAAAGATAAGCCGAGTTTTTCTACAATAGAATGAGTGTGAACTTGACGTCTTGATTATTTGCACTACGAGACCCTAGAAGTTCAAAGAAACCGTGACCTGCCATGCACTAGAGCGGATCTTTTTTTTGTTTTCGTATATTTAGAATATCTCCAGAGCCTATCCGAGCAGGCCTTCCAGCGACATGTGTATATAGTGCCAATCAAGACCCCAACGGTATAAGCTCAGGTGACGCAGTGGTAGCGTGCGAGACTGCAGTTCTTGAAGTCATCGGTTCGACTCCGGTTCTGAGCTAGTATTTTTTCTATTGCAACCTTTTTTTCAGGCGCGGGCCTGCTTCACTTGTCTTCTGCTCTCGCTCTTCTCTCTTTTCTCTTCTCTCTTCTCTTCCCCACCAACCGTCCTGGCCGGCATTTTCTTTCTTTTCTTTTCAGTCCCAGGGTTCGATTTCCATCCATCCAACGTCCTCCTTAACCCTGGATTTTCTTCTTTTTCAGTTGTCCCATGCGGCTGTTGGTTGTTGGTTGCACAAGCCACAAGCGCCCTCCCCCATCCTCCTTCGTCCTCCACACGTTCGATCTTGACGCCAACTTGACAACGTCCCTACGCTATTCCGTCCACCCGTCCATCCGTCCATCCGCCCGTCCTCTCTTCCCATCCCCCCACCCCTTCCCGCTCCCTTCCCAGCCCATCACCAACCATCACCAATCGTGCAATCCCCAGCTTTCTCGACGGAATCCTTCCCGCAAGTAACGACGAAACATGTCATTGACAGAAACAAACATCCTCCGTTTCCTCCTGCATGGATGCTGATGAAATCGACAACTTGGACGGATAAAGGGCGTGAGTCCAAGGCCTGGTAGCCCAGAGACCAGAGGCGTGTCTACAGAAAAAAAAAAGAAAAACAAAAAAGAAAGACGCCCGTCCGGCAGACTAGGAAAGAAACGCCATGACGTCGATGCTGCCGCCGTCACTGTCCCGCGTGGCAGGCGAGAAGTCAGGGTCGGTTGCAACAGCCACAAAGAGCTGCGTGAACTGTGTGAGCTTAGATGCTGGACGGGCTACATGGTTCATGCAGCATCCATCCACTTACTTGCAAGAACGTGAGCGAGAGGGAGAGTGAGAGAGAACCAACGTCACGAACACTAACACGCCCCCCCCCCTCCGGGAAGGGGGTGGTGAGTAGAAGTGTAGAGCAAAGGAGAGCTATTCGGGACTGTATACTATCTGACACGAGATAGCGGCCAGTAACCTTTTTGCTCGCGACACCTTACAGTTCCCCGTTTGCCTGTCGACTTCCTTTCGCTGGCTGCGCCGCCGCGGTAACACAATGACCGCGTCGCTCATAGACCGGCCCGCGCGTCGCGTCGCGGTGGTGTATTGCCGCCACCATCTCCACACGTTTCACCTGTGGCTTTTGTGTGCGTCTTGTTTCTTCTTTTGTCTGCTTGCCTGCGCGTCGGCTCGAATGCCTTAGCCCAGTTGTGGTTCTGTGCTGCGCAGGACCAGCTCGCAGTTTATACATGACGCCCATTGGTCACTCGCACACACTCTGCCGCTTCCTTTTAAGAACAAAGCCCCTATCGACTCCTTTCGGCATACATACATTCCATCAAGCCCACAACGAGGCTCCCGTTTTTGTGCTCTTCCTCATAAAAATCCATGTCTCAGATCTGTCAAAGTTACAAGTTTCATGGGCATGTTCCCGAGCCACTTGCGGCCAGCGAGGGAGACTTAGACCTAGGGCTACAATACCGCGCTGCCGTCGTCTGCCCCTTCTTTAAGCATTTCCCAAAGCGGACAAGGACATGCCAGACCCTAAACAGCATGTGCAACCCTGGAAACTCTTCAACACTAAAAGCTGAAAGCCGCCCAGCCGGAAGCGGCGAAACTGGACGGGACTAGAGTCGCAAGCAACAAAACTAGATACCGAATCAGAGCTTTGGTGAGGGCAGCTGTGGTCCGGTCGACCAATGAGAAAAAGCCTCACTTCCCAGAACGTCCAGACTAGTGCCCGAAATACGTCATGGGACGCAGCGGGAAGTGCTAGTTGGCCAGGTATATATCTGCCAGCTCGAGTAGCTCGCTTTTTCCACTGGCCGTCCCTCCTTGCTAACACTTTTCTTGTTTCACTCACCGACCTGCCTGACACTTACCCTCTCCATCCAGCATCTTCACCTCCAATAAACCAACACAGACAAGCTTGAATAGCCTACCATGGAGTCCCTGCACCAAGACACCTTCAAACGCCAGGCACCCGCCCGGACGCCCTCCGATTACGCTCATTCGGGCCTGGGCCCACACAACGCCATGAGAAACGCCACCGACACCCTGGCATCAACTCCGCGCAGCGAGCTTGCCAACACGCCGTTTTTCCCCTCTTCCTCCACCTTGCCGTCGTCGTCATCGTCGTCGTCGTTGGAAAGCCTAGGCGAGCGGTTGGGGCATATTGAAGACCGCATGGCCTACAAGGCCATTCCGAGCGAGAGCTATAGCGCTATCGATGAAGCTCCCGGAGCCAATGAAGTCGAGCCCAAGTTAAATACCGAAATATACCAGCACCAGCTGGCAGACATTTCAGCCCGGAATATGGCCGAGGCCGAGGATGGGGCTAGATTTCCGGATGTCAAGACGCCCGGAATTGAAGCAGGAATCTGGGATGCCGACCCGCTGGATATTGTCGGCGGCGGCCGTGGCACCAAGGACAACAAGAAGAAAGAAGGCAACAAGTCGCAATCGTCTGCCCAGGCCTCTAAACAAAAGGATGCCGGGACCTCGAGCATGGCGTCGTCTTCCACCAATAAATCAAAGCCTATCAACAAGAACAAGCCCTCCAGCAATGTTGGCTCTAGCGACCCCGATGTGTTCAAGCATCTTCTTGACCGTATGCGCCACTGGCCAGAACAGGACCGCGCATTCTCGCGCACTGTTGGCCTGTTTGGCTTTCTTGTCTTCATGAAGACACCATACAGCCGCAACATGACGCGCCTGGGTCTCATGGGAGTGATGGCCTGTACCTGGCCGCTGGAAACGATGGTAGTTCTGCGCAAGATCACAACCAAGCTAGGCTGGGAACTGAACGGTGTGCGAGATTGGTGGCGGAGAGAGTTGGCTAGAAACAACTCAAACGACAGCGACAGCGACGACTTTGTCAAGGTGGCGAGCCTGCCAAACATGGAGGTTCTTGAGGACGGCATGGAAGTGGAAGTCATGGACTCGGAGACCTTTGGTACGTCGGAGGACGGCGTTAGCATGATGAGTCTTGGCATGAAGAAAGGCGAGTCTCGGGCCATCAACAAGCAGGCTAATGCCAGAGCACATGCGGCTGCAAAGAAGGAAAAGAAGGAGTCAAAGCAGGGCAACGACGAGGAGTGGGAGGGAATTTTGCTTTCCGACATGAAAGGTAAGTTTGCACAACCTTGATTTGATACAGACGAGGAATCAATACTCTAGAATCGGGACTCCGCTAAAACCAGTTTTGCAGATGCCATCAAGAACAAAGTCGAAAACGTCACGGAAACGTTGAGCGAGGTTGTCCAGGAAACAGCCGACCACGTCCAGGCCGACATGGCATCGGCCAAACGCCAGCTTCAGCACGTTTCCGCGCAGAGCGTCAGCGCCCACAACAAAACCAAGGCCGATTTTGAGACCAAATCACAGCCTCCTAGTGGCAACGATGCCACTGGTCTTTTTGGCATCTTGTCGGAAGAGAATCAGAAAGACGGAGCGAACAAAAAGAAGAATGGCGCTGTCGAGCCTTCCCCCGCATTCACTGCGCCGAGCATGTCTACCGAGGATGCGCCGGCGGGACTGTTTGGAATTTTGGGTTCGGACGATAAGGCGGAGGGGAAAGCGGACAACGAGACGACGCCGCCATCACCCACTGACAAAGGCAAAAAGGGAAAGAAGGCGGTGAAGAAGAACAAGAACAAGAACTAAGGGTCCAAAAAAAGACCCGACAGACGTTAATGAAGCGGCGTCGAGAAAATGCGGGGCCGCCGGTCTGAGGTTGTAATGAGTGGCGTGATGGCGTGTTGTGTTGGTGCATGGTGTGGTGAGACAGGACAGAACAGGACAGGACAGGACCAGACAGACCAGGATTGAGTCGTGAGTATGACAAGATTAGAGACATGTAATACCATATTACCATAATTAGTACCTTAATATTGTTTCGTTTGGTTTTGTTTAATGTATCGTGGGCTGCGTGGGGGGTTTAAGCGGGGTCATCTGTAGTTGCGGTGTACATGATGATTGGGTTTCTGCCATGACGGTGTTCTTGTTCCTTGCTCGTATTGGTTTCGCTTCGCCGTTGAGTTCAAGTCCCGCTTCAGCTGGCCATGTTGAAGCGGGGTTCTTCAGCTAGAAAGTTGAGTGAGTGGAATGCACACGCGTGATGAGCAAGACCCAAAAGAGAAAAAACAGATAAGAGAGCAGCTCTAAATAGCGTGCATGGACATGGGGTGGCGGAAGGAATGCATGGTAGTTACGAGACACCAAAGGTTGCTACTATTGCAGTGGACAAGCAGCTTTAGCAGACAGAGGAGGGGGAGGAGGGCCAATTCGCAACGCAAGAGAACAAAACAAGAGATGGAGTAAGTCGGTGAGTGGGCGAGTAAGGCTGTGGTGTAGTGTAGTGTAGTTTTGACCAAACTGGGTGAGCGAGTGAGGAGAGGAGAGGAGGGGAATGAGGGACTTGTGTGCGAAAGAGCTGGTGATCTACGGCTGGATGAGTTCATTTGTTTCCGCCCTCCTTTTTCGATGTTCTTTTTTTTTTCGTTGTTTTCCTGGCTGTTGAGCTGCTTGCCTGCTTTGGGCTTTTTGGCGTCGTCTTATCCCTCTGTTGATCGTCGCTTAGAACACCATCCCTGCAATAGCAAGGAATAGAAGGAGAGAAGAAAAGCCGGGACAGCTTCTGAGGGGAAGCGAGTTAGGGAATCTATGATGACGATGACGGCGACAAAATGGATGGGATGGGGATTGAGGCGAGATGTTTTGCGGTGGCCAATGATTAAGCTTAAGCTGTATGGACAGGCCAGAGGAGCGCGCAAGTGGTCGCATAACAGAGGAAACAAAGGTAAGCGGGAAGCATCGACCTTTTGGTGCTCTGGCGAGCGGAGCAAACTTGACTATCTTCAAGGCCCAGAACGTGTGACCTTGAACGGGAGGGAGGGCAAGATGGGGCAATCAATGGTGTTGAAGCTATAGACGCGATGGCAAGACTATATATCAGGCTAGCAGGCAGCGGGCGAGTGCCGGCGTTCTGAAGTTTTGAACCCCCCAAGACTTCAAGCCCTCAAGCCTTCAAGTCCTTGAGTTCTCAAACCCTCATGTGCCAGGAATGTAGCAATGATAGATCGATTCGATTGGTAGTCGAGTGATGCTGGTGTGGTGGTTGATACACACTAAAAGCCAGGTCGTAGTGTCAGCACTTTGTTCTAGTCAGTCAAGGATCTTGGTGAGATGGGATACCTTTAGAGTGCGACAGGGCGCCATCCCGCAGGATTGAGACGCGTTGCATCACTGTGCATATGATACGGAGACCAGATACCTGAGTTGTATTTGGACGAGCAGAGAAAGAAAGAGACGACAGAGATCAAGACAGAGATCAAGACACAGAGATACACACACCAAAAGAAGAGAAAAAAAAAGAGGCATGAAAACGAAGAATAGCCATTGGCTAGACAGAATTTTCACTACCAGCCTCCAGCACAAACAGAGACGGCAACTGCCCTCATCAGAAAAGCCCTACCCTACTACAAACGGAGACGGCCACAAATACAGCACCGCACAAGCCCTAATTGCAACTGACTGTCTCCGTCCAGAGGCCGTTGTAGTAGATACTTGCTCGCCGGCGCGGCCTTTGCCCAGCTCCAGCCAGGAGCAACTTGTAGTGTGTACCTGCCGGCTGGCTGGCTGGCTGGCTGTCCCAGGCCAACAGGGTCCGCCCGCCTGCCTGTCTTTCCCTCTCCCTCTTCCCGCCAAAAACAACGCAGCGCAGCGCAGCGCAGTGTCAGAATAGGGGGCCCATGTCTGTCTCCTAGTTTCACTGCCCCACTCGGGCTTCAGGGCTTCAGGGCTTCAGGGCTTCCTTCAGAGCCTCCTTCGCCCTCGCCTTCTGTGATCTTTCTCTCTTTCTTTCTCTTATCATCCATCCATCGTCTTGTCTGGCTTGTCTTGCGCTGTTCTGTTGATGCGGCTGCTTGTTGTTGTGTGTTTGGGTTTCTTTCTGTTCGTTCTGTTCTTTTCCTTTCCTTTGTTTTCTCTTCCTTCTTTTCATTCTTTTCCTTTTGCTCTATATGTTTTTTTTCTTTTGCTTTACCGTCTTCACGTTCGTCTTTATTCGCTTTATACTCCCTTAATCCCGGCACTATAGCTATACTCTTCTTCGCGACGGCGGCGGGCTGCGTTCGCGGCGGCTTGATCAAACATCCACTCCGCCATATTGATCGTGTTCCGACTCTTGTTTTTCCTCTTCCTTTATTTGCGTCCGTCTTCTCTTTTCTCTTTTCTCACGCACAACCCCGTAATGTTTTCCGCCTTCATCGGCTCTGCTGGCTCCAAGCCACCGCCACCCGCTTCCCAATCAGTCCCGGAGCTCTCACAGTATCCTGCAACCAGCACCACTACCACCACCACCAATGCAGTCTCCCAGATGCTTCCCGAACCGCGCCATGCAACCGCAGACTTTACCGAAGCCGATGACGATGACGATGACGACGAATCTGTCATTGAGCACCACCACCATCAACACCAACATCAACACCCACACCCTAGTACCGCCAACGCCAACGTCTCCGAACGCTATGAGAGATACGCACAGCGCGAGCCTGTTGAAGATGGCCGCAGACTTCCAGTCCTGCCCCTGTTCTCAGCATCGCATCTCGGTATGTAGCACTGCCATCACCCTACCTGAATATATCAGCGCTAACAGTTGCTCTCCCCTCCAGATTCCCTCCCCGTGTACTCGCTCACCCACGAAATTCGCATCCTTGTCCAAACACGCACCGAAACTACCCTCACCTGGGAACAGCTTCGGTCCCCCCAAGTCTCGCAGTTCCTTATCAAGCCCATGCAGCAGGCCATCCGCTCACATCACTTCTCGCGAGCCACACTGTACGCTCTCATGGCCAACGGCCTTCAGTTTGCCAAGGAGGCCGAATTGTACCCGGGGAACGCGGGCGCAAGCAAAACCCGGTCAAAGGTCTGCGAGCTGCTTGCCATCAAACTTCTGAAAGAGTTCAACACCCGCGAGCTGATTGACGCACTGTCTTACGACTTTCACCCTCTGCAGGGCTTCAGCGGCTTTGAGACTGCCACTGCCACCGCCACTGCTGCTGTCACAGCTATAAAAAAGTCTGACTCTCGTACCTCTACCCTCGAAGTTGCCATTCGAGCTTCAGCAAAGCACTTTTTATCACACCCGCTCGTCATACAGCAACTAGAGGCCATCTGGAGCGGTGCTATTTCCTTTTATTCCGCCGCCGACAGCCTGCACCGCTTACAGCCCATATCGCCTGTTCTCAGCTCTGCATTCTCGGGTGCGTCGTCGACCCGACAACCCGATGCCCGCACCCCATTGCTGGGCTCTTCTTTGCGCCAGCATGTGCACTACCAGCAGATGGGACAGCTCCATTCGGGCATCGCACACGCCGCTGGCCACAGCAATGACCACTTCTACAACAGTTCCGCATCCTACAAGCCTGGCCGACGAACCGTCAGCCTGTACGACCCTCGTCATGCCTCCTTGTTCAAGCTGTCTCGGCTTCGTGTTCCTCGATACCGTTCGTTCTTATCAACCGTGTCTCTCGCTGTCTTGATAGGCCTGTTCCTAGCTGTACTAGTTCAGCGCTCCATCCAAATCACGGGCCTTGAGCTCATCTTTTGGTTCTGGAGCGCTGGTTTTATGCTTGATGAACTGGTAGGCTTCAACGAACAGGGCTTTTCGCTGTACATTATGAGTTTTTGGAACATTTTCGATCTCGGTATTCTGTGTATGCTGATTCTGTACTACTGCATGAGGGCCTATGGCGTGTTTCTACTAGATCCGCACCACTGGAACGATATGGCATATGACGTCTTGGCTGCCAACGCCATCCTGCTACTGCCGCGAATCTTCAGCGTCTTGGACCACTACCCGTACTTTTCGCAGTTGCTGATTGCATTTCGGCTCATGGCCGTTGATCTTGCTGCCGTTTTGTTTCTAGTCATCATTGCCTGTAGCGGGTTCTTTGTGTACTTTACCTTTTCCAAGAACCACCAGGACAGTGCCGGCTTTGCCTATAGCATGTTCCAGATTGTCATGGGCTTCACACCGGCCGCCTGGGATGTCTGGGATGATTGCAATTTTCTGGGCAGATCACTGCTGGGCTTGTTCTTGATCATTTGTCACTTTGTGATTGTGTAAGTGTACCTGCATGTCCATCCATGGTCTCTGGCTCGAGAAAGGCAAAAAGAAAAAATTCACATCGCTAACACGTTTCACCGACAGCACTATTCTCATTACCGTCTTGACCAACTCTTTCATGGCCATTGCATCCAATGCTACCGAAGAGCACCAGTTCCTGTTTGCTATTAACACAATCTCTATGGTCAAGAACGACTCGCTCTTCTCTTACATCCCACCCGGCAATATATTTGCATGGCTTCTCATGCCGCTGCGCTATGTCATGCCGTTGCGTCATTTTGTATTGCTCAATCGCCTGGTTATCAAGATAACCCATTTCCCCATTCTATGGGCTATCTTTGTCTACGAGAGGTATTTTCTAGCAATGTCCATCTACGAGCCGACTGATCTCGTCGATCACCCTGGCGTATCTCGGGGCAGGACCATTTCCATTGCCGACCCAGCTGGCCGCATTGTCGCTTTTAGTCCCAACGTCAGAGTTCGCGAAGAATCTGTGGTTGGATACCAAAAAGACCGTGCCTTGGAAGAGGTTTTTCGCCGCCCCCCGGACTACCACACCCTCCGAAGCCAACGCCGCAACGCCCGCCGGAGAAACCAGACCGAGATTCGTAATTGGATGGACCGTAATGATGCGACTGGCCCAGTTGCCTGGCAGCCATCGGTCGGTGCGTCTGAAAATAACTGGTTGCGCCGCTACAGCATGACGCAAAGCACCCTTCATCGCGTTTCGGATATGAGGTCAACGGCTAGCGATCCCGCTGATCATGCGTCGAATAGTGGCTTCATTAGGCGCCACAGCGGAGGCGGCCCTTCTCCATTGCATAAACAACATGATCAACAAGACTACAAGGATCTAACAGACGGTGGAGATGGCGACGACGAACTGATTACAAACGACGAGTACGAAGAAGAGGACGGTGCTACCAACCCTACTATCAGTCAAAGCTTCCGAACCAATGTCCAGGCGGATTCTGATTATATAACCGAAGAGGAAGATGATCACTTCCCGACACCGACAGCTGCAAAGTCTTCTGCAGCCTGGCCTAGCTCGCCACGGTCCGGCCAGACGCGGAGGGGTCTTCATAGCCGCACTCTATCCACTAGCACAATCATGTTTAACCCCACCCAGTACAGCAAAGGCTCAGGAATTCAAGCGTCCACGCAAAAGAATGGGCCTACGCCTGTCAACAGTGATATCAGTATCAACATTCCGGCTGCCACAAAACGGTCACCGCACAAGATGCCACGCATGTCCCCACCAGCTCGGCCCATTGCGTTGGGCAAGTCCCCGGGCACTGCCGGACCCTCTCGATCCACGTTTGTTCGGGACTCGGAAAGTGGAGGTGGTCGTGGCCGCCGGCTCTCGTCTATCGATGCTGCCATGTCCGAGTCTCAAATCCTGCCCGACGACGACGACGACGAAAACGACGATGGCATTGTGGATGATGACATCATCGGCGGCCTGTCTTCTAGTTTCCAGACGCAGATGGCCATGGCGCTCAAGCATGGTCGGCGATTCGACAGCCTGGCGCGCCAGCGCGATAGCGCAGACCGCGATCGCATGTCGCGCCTAGTGCTTGCTCGCATGAAAACGCTTGAGGAGAGTTTTGCCCAGGTGATGCACGAGATGCGCGAGCTTAAGGTGCTCTCGACCTCGTCCACCAACACGGCGCCGCCCACCCGCCACAACTCGGTAGTTAACCTCGTGCCCTTGGGCGCTGGCAGCGGTGATGCCCGGTCGCGGAACAAGGTACGCAGCCGGGAGCAGAGCGGGAACTCGGTGACGGGGACTGGGCAACGCAGGGCAGCTCCCGTGCGGCGGCTCGTCAGTGGGCGGGGCCTGGGGTTCAAGAGTGTGCGGACCGGCACGTGGGTAGAGAAGCCGGCCAGGGAACGCGAGAAGGGCAAGGAGAAGACAATGATAATGTCGTCGGAAAGCGACATTGCCGAGATGCCAGAGGGGAGAGACTGACGCGGGCAGACGTCAGGTGAGGGTGAGTGTCTTTTTTTCTTTTCTTTTTGCTTTGTACCATTTGACTGTGATTTATTTTGGGAGAGGTGGCTTTTGTCTTTTTTTGGCTTCTGTTTTGGCGCAGCGAGTTTGTTTGTGTTTGTACACTTGGTTGAGTTTTTCTTTTTGATATCAGTTCCTCTTGGCCGGCTTCCATGGTTTTGTCTTTTGCGTTTGCTTCACTTCGCCAAGAGGAGCATGTTGTACTTTATCATCTGTAATGGGATGTTTATGAAGTTGTATTTACTGCACTACACGGAAATGAACCGACTCAAGCCCATCCGTCCGTCCGTCCGTCCGTCCGTCCATCGCATCAGCAGACTACCTCCCACAACGGCCGCGGCAGCTCCGCATTGCCCAGACGCGCGTGCAAGTGCGCCTTGGCCTTTCTGCGCTTCTTCTTGCGGCTCTTATCTGCGCCACCGGCCGCGTCGCCGGCCGGGCCACCGCCGCCGACATACACCACGCGGCGCGTCGGATTGGTCAGGGTGACGGAGTATGACTCGAGGCCGTAGTACTCGGAGATTGCATGTGCAATCCAGCGTCTGTGGCATGTTAGTCACGGGTCTGGGTTTGTCTGGGAGTAGGGGAGATGGCAAGTCAGGGGCAAAGGAGGCGCGGAGGCGCGGAGGGCCGTACTTGAACGCGGCCGTGTCGTCGTTGCCGATTGAGTCGAATACCATGGCGGGTGCTGCGGGGGTCTTGGTGCCCTTGCGGCCTCTGTAAACCAGCACGTCATCGTCGTTGTTGTCGTCGCGCAGGTTCTGCTTGTCGACTTTGACCCATCCCTCATCATCCGTCTCAGCCTCCGTCTCTGTCTCCGTCTCCGTCTCCGTCTCCACATCCGTCTCCGCCAATACCCCGCCCTCCACGCCGCGCTGGTCCGCAACCCACTTGCGCAGCGGCTCCTCGAGCGCACGCACCCAGGCGCGTACGGCCGGCGACCGCTTGGCCGTCTCGCGCAGGTCGCGTGGCACCTCACCCTTGGCCAGCCCGGTGGCCAGCCCGGCGCGCAGCTGCTGCGTCTTGCGCGCGTACGCGGCCTGGTCGCGAAGCAGGGCGGCGCGCTGCTCGGCAGTGCCGGTGGTGTCCCATGCCGAGGCGACCTGGTACGGCACGACGGTCACGCGGTGCGTGGGCCGCGGGAGCAGGTCTTCGGCGGTTGGCGGGGTGACGTTGGGGACATGCACGAGGTTGTCTAGCGGGCGAGGAGCGGGTGTGTGTTAGTTATCGGTGATCAGTGATGCCACCGCGCATGCCATATCTGGAACAACTTACTGTTTTCCCACCGCCGGCGGGCGCGGCTGCCCTCGGTTCCTCGGACCATGATCTCCCGCTTGACGGGTCCCCGGCGCGGAATGAGGCGCGCCGCGGCGACCTGGGCAGCCGGCACGCGGCGCGGCGGAGCGGGGCTCCTGGGCGGCGGCGGGTCGACCAGCGGGATGGCCAGGGCGGTGGTGGTCTGGGCGGTGGCGATGCTGAGCGACTGCAGCGCCGAGGCGGTCCAGGCCTCGATGTCGAGGGGCGCGGCGCCGGCGGGCACGGCGCCGGCGAGCTGTGGCGTCGGTGGGTCGGACGGGATGGCCCACGTGCTGCGGTCGGTGTCGCTGGCGGCGGCGATGCTGGGCGCGGTGGGCGCGGGGACCCAGACGTCGTCCGAGTCGTAGTGGAAAGAGGCCGTGGGGCCGCGGGGGTGGGTGGCAAGGGGCATTGTTGCAAGGGAGCAAAAACCAGCTGGGCGGATAGGCGATAAGCGAAAAGGACAGGAGATGGACAATGCTCGGCACTGGGAGGTGGGAGGGGGGGGGGGTGCGGACCGCTTATTAGGGAATTGGCTTTACAGGGGCAAGTGGCCAGCAGCAGTAGTGCAGTCTTTGATGCACAAGAACTATCAAGGTTGCTGTATCTAACGCTGGCCATGAGTAACATCTCGTCATATCACCAGGCCGCTGATAAGATAAGTGCAGGAGATATGCGTCTATCCAATCACAATTGCTGAACCAGACATGCCATAGCACAGGCGAGTAGGGTCTGAGGATAGGTCACGGGTCATGTGACTTGGCGCTATACGGGATAGATGAGGGCTAGAAGTGGGTCCCGACATCATGCACGTATGCGAGTTTTCCGGGTGCATGCTGCTATGTGCATAAGTGGAGCCTCAGACATGCGCGTCATTTCCGTGCAGGGCTGCATCCTTCCCGTGTGTCAAAAGCCAAGTCAATCCTTTGTGTGACGTCAGACGAGTCGACAGACATATCAAACAACGTCGTCAACAACTGTGCACGAGAGAGAGGCAGAAAAGAACGGCCAAGACGTGTAGTTTCAGGAGGAAAAAAAAACACAAACACAATGGCGAGTCTGGCGTGATGTCACGATGACATTTTTGCTTTTTTTGACCCGAATTTCGTTTTAGGCCTGGCCGGCGACGCATCCGTGTGCGAACCCCCTTTTCGGTCGTTTGGCCGCTGACACCTTCGTCGTAGGCTGTGAGTGTGGGGTCTTGTTATGTCATGGACAGAGACGGGGTGTTTAAGGGTTTTTTTTTTCTCGACTGGGCAAAGCACCATTGGACGCCGTTCGTCTGGGCGTAGAATCCACCTTGGACGTGCTTATTTTAAGCTGGGAGGGCAGCACAGATACATGCAATATTGGCGTTTTTGCGATCCGGATGCGCCAGGTAATCAGGGTGCAATGTGCCTCGAGTCTGTCTATTTTAGAGCAAAGATTTTGTGTTTGTGGCGAGTTTTCTGGCCGCCCACCGCCCACTGCCCACTAACCACTGCCCATTGCCCAACCCGGCCGCGTGCTAGGGTGCACTATTGGCTCTATCCTACCACCAAGCTGCAGCAAGAGCACATCGTCAACTATTGCACGCGCTAAGCTGCAACGCGCCCCCACTAGACCGCTACCAAAACCCGCCGGAATCTATCAACTCTGATGCGTCTCTGGCCCAGAACCGCCACCGCCGGGGACGGCACAACAACAGGTGAGCGAGGAGGAACTTCCCCGGATTCATAATCTTCATGCAATGGCAAATGGGGCTGGCCGCAGGCCTATAAAACAGTAGAGTTTCTGCCGTGCTGGAGTCAAAGTTTTTCTTCTCTTGTTTCTCTTCTTTCACCCCAATTCAACTTATCTCGCCGTCCATATACATATGTTTCTCATACTCACTCCGCCTTTCGATTTTTTGGCCATCCAACCTTTTCTATTTAATTTTCAATCGTTAATATCTAATTTGCCCAACATGAGCCCCTTCTCTGCTCTTGCCTACTACACACTTCAAGAATTTATCCGCATCGAGACTCTTCGCCGCAGCCAGCAAACCTCGTTCAACGCCATCAGGCACTTCATGGAGCAGCAGACCGCCGCTTCTACCACCGCTGCCCCAACCACCAATCCAGGCCGCCTGAAGTTCAAATCCAAGCTTCCGCCCATCATAGAGGAGCCCGAGCTGCCGCCGCTGGCCACTCTCAAGCCGGCCACGACGGGCCCAGTGGAGATTGTCAACTGCTGCCGCACGCCCGACTCGCTGGCCGTGTCGCAGCCATTTACGTACAGCGACTTCGAGGACCTGAAACAGCGCGGCCGACTGACGCCGCTGGAAGTCGCGGTCGGCGAGGCCAAGTACGACCAGAAGGTATTGGAGCTGCGCCAGGCGCTGGGAAAGGGCCAGAAGACGCTGCTCATCGCCGACGGCACGGCGCTGGGCCGCAGCGCCAAATGCCCCAACCACGGCCAGCGCAACACCGAGCTCATGCGCTGGTTCCTCGAGCCCCAGCTGCCCCTGCACGAGCAGATGAAGAAGTGTCCTGCCGAGGCCACCTTTCCCTCGCGCATGGTCTATGCCACGAACCCGGCCGTGTCGCGTCTGAGTATGCTGGACTTGGACGCAGCCAACGGCTCGCCCATGGTTGACGTGGCCAACTACCCCAAGCCCAAGGAGTATAGCTGGAGCATCAGAACTTGCAAGAGCAGTGTGAGTGATGACGAGGAGGACGAGAAGGCTCCCGCCTTTGCCTCTGTCTCTGTCTCTGCCTCTACCTCTGCCTCTACTTTCATCAGAAACAACAAAGCCCAGGCTGCTCCAGTGCCTTTCCCCAACGCCGAGCAAGTCGTCATCAGCTCTGTCCCCCGGCGCAACGTCACAGTAGTGCAGCCCAGCCCCGCGCAGCTGGCGGCGCAGGCAGCCGTGCTTGGAGACGTCAACGACGCCGACGCCGACGCCGACACCACCGCGACCAACAGCTCCAAGAAGTCCAAGAAGTCCAGACTGTCCTCCAAGGCCAAGGCCAAGGCGCTCGCGCGGCGCATGAAAGATTCGCTGCGCCGCTTCGGCAAGCGGCTCAAGGAAAACAGCAAGATTTCGCCGATCCCGTACGACGATGACGCCCTGAACGGCGACATGGACATTGGCGACATCATTGCCGGCATGTCCTTGTTTCCCAGCTCGCGCGAGACGGCTCGTCTGCTGATGCTGCAGCACTGGTAGACAGCTTGCCTCTCGCCATCTCCCCTTCCCCCTTCGCAGGCTGCTTTCAGCCAGCATGCTAGATAGACTTGCCTGTCGAGTCTTCTAGGGAGACTTTGCTCTCCACCAATTTTTGGTGTATTTTCTTCTCTCGCATATTGCGTTGACTTTCTAGCGGTTTTGATATTAGCCCGCTGCTGTGTGTCGTCCCGAGCTGGCTGCCGGCTTGTCTGAGCTTTTATCCGGACTTCAGCTGGGCAAGCGTGGCGACGGACGGGGCACAGCAGCGTCTGTAGCGTCGATAGCGTCTGTATATTTGGAAATTTTTCTTTTCTTGTCTATTGTGGTCTATTCGTTTTTCTGTTCATAATCGTAGACAACTGTAGCAGTCTCGCGCTGGAGAGTCGTCTCAGATGTTGGCCAAGTCGTAGCATAGCAGGATCTCGGTGACACAGCGCCAGAGCCCATGTAAGTCGAGATCCTTTATGTATACCCTAGCGAGATGGAGTACTAGGGTTAGTACCGTCCCGACGGCATCCCATTTAGGATCTCCTAGTTAAATACGACCAGGCAATAAGGGCAGACAAAAGTAGACGATAAAGGCAGACAAGGCCTCAATACTGACACTTGGCTGGCGAGCGAGTTGAGTTATTGGCTTGGGCCTGGCTGTGGTGGAGAAGATCCAAGGCTGAGAGAGAAGTGCATCAAGTGTATCAAGTGTGTGTTTACTGTTTAATTACGTTTTTATGCGTTTATTATTTATTATTTATTATTCATTATTCATTATTCACCTACCTCGTTCCTCCTCTTCTTCTTCCCATCTCCTCTCCTCCGTTGTATCCTTCTCTCCGGCGCTTGGCCTGGCCTGGCGCTCCCCCCCCCCCTCGTCTCCAGCCCAGCCCAGCCCAGCCTAGGAACAAAGAAAAGTCTGCGAACGCCGAAGCCCGCCGACTTGCCGAAGGGGGGGGGGATAGGGAAGGGAGAAGGGGGCATGTGTTGCAAGGGGTCCTTGTCTCTTTCTGCTACGGACTGGCGATGGTGGCCATGAATGTGTGTGTACACAGGTATACAAGTACACAAGTACCTATGTACATTCACACAAAAGTCTGTACTTTCTCTGCACAGCTGGACTAGGCTTTGCTATTCTTTAACTCGTCTATTGCCCCCCAGTAGAATCCTGCAACTACAGCACGTCAAGTTGGAGGACAGACTCTTTTTTTTTTTTCCCCTCTGTGACATGCGGAAAGTTTAGGAAAGAAAACGGAGAAGAGAGGGGAAGAGAGGAAGAGAGAGAGAGAGAGCCAAGGTCCAGGGTACTTGCAGCAGTAGCACAGAAATGCTGTGCAGGCCGGTACCTGATACAAGGGTACCGGGGACTGGGGGCAAAGCGAATGCAGTGAGTGCATCGGCAAAACAAGGAGGGGAGAAGAAGAAAAAGAAGAAGAAGACGTGGACGGCGAAGAAAAAATGGGTTGAAGAAAGGGAGCAGCATCCGGCGGCCAGCAGAGCAGAGCAGAGAAGCAGTAATAGTATTCCCGGATATACACGAAGCCGGCTATCTGGACTAGGGTTAAAAAACATAACAAACCCTAAGCCCCCCCAGAAGAAGAAGAAGAAGAAGAAGAAGAAGCGCATAGACGAAAAAGGAAGCAGTTTAGAATGACTGGATGACGGGATCCTGTTTCTTGGCATCTGGGAATTTGGGACGACAGAACACTTGGCACGAGGGCTGTTGTTGGGACTTGGGACTTGGGACTTGGGCTGGGGCTGGGTTTAGGCTGGGTTTGGCAGGCTTTGATTTCCCCAGACAGCGTCGCCAGAGAGAATGTTGTACAGACATGTAATTGTCTTGTCAGCGTGTTGTGTCTGTTGTGTAGAGTGGTCAATGAGGGTGAGGGTGAGGGTGAGGGTGAGGCTCTGCCACTGAGTCTTGAAGATATTTGGTGCATGTACCTTTGTACCTCTGTCCTGACCGCTTCAAACCACCTCATCATCTCTCAAACAAGGCAAGCTCCAATATCACAAACGAAAAAAATAATAATAACTATTCACATAACAAAAGGGGGAGAAGAAGGATGGGAAGCAAGAAAAAAAAACAAGGAAATATTTCGGCAGTCCTTCACCGTTCCGCTCATTCTTCTTGTTCTTGGCCCGGACTTTGTTCGGAGTTCTCTCCCTTTTCTCCTCCTCTTTTGTTACCCCCCCTTCCCTTCCCTAAAAAGAGAAACAAACGAGGAAGGAGGGCGGCCCCCCGTTGTTTTTCAACAAACTCCGATTGCCTTCCTTTTTCTGGGGGGGGGGGGGGGTCTTTGAAGAGAAAACCGAAATTCCTTTTTTTTTTTTTTTGGCCTTTCTTTCTTTTTTCGCTTTTTTCTTTTTTTGTTCT
>JADILG010000232.1:0-30143 GCA_017591655.1 Thielaviopsis populi
GGGGGAGGAGTTGTTTTTGATTCTCGTCACTCATCGGCGTCGGGCCAGATGGTTGGTGCCCGTCCCCGCGCGCGCCCCCCTCGAGCCTCAAGCCTCGAGCCTCCCCCTTGCGCGTCGTGGTATCAGGTCAGTCTGCGGCGCAAATGTCGGGCCCGTACGTTAAGATGTAGTTCCCTCTGCGCAGGTTAGCCAGGCCAAAGGGGGCGGAGCCGGGCGGGAACGTGCCGTTGACGGCCCATAGGTCGATAAGCAGCTGCATGGGCTCAAGTTCCTCGGGCCGCAGCATGTCGAGGTTGAGGGCAACGAGGAGGAAGTGGGCGAAGCACGAGTTGAGCTGTTTTTCGAGGTTGAGGTGGTAGAAAGGGTCGACAAAGTGGGCCCAGTAGAGGTGTGCATAGACGCGGAACATTTGCGAAAAGGTTGTCTTGCAGGTCTGTTCAAAGTCGGAGGGGAAGCCGCTGCGCTCGCCCGTCCACTTCTCGGCGGCGGCCGTGTGCGCCATCATGGCCGGGCTGTCGGGCTTGGGCGAGAAGGAGACGGTGTTGGGGTCTGTGGGGAACATGGATGTGTTGTCGATGCGACTGCTGATCCAGCGCTGCATGAGCGCCATGTAGCGGTGGGCGGGGAGCTCGGTGGGCTTGTATTGGCTGTTGAGCCAGGTGTACGAGTGGTTGCTGCGGAAGGAGAAGCGGGAGCGGCAGGGCGCCCGGCCGCGCAGAGTCAGCAGGGGCGGTGCAGACGGGGAACGAGGGCAAGGGCGTGCGCGCATGGCTGTCGGGCTTTCGGGCTGTCGGGGTTGCGCCTTACCTTCCGGCCGACATCTTTGGACATGTGTGCTCGTTGCAAATAGAAAGGCCGTCGTCTTCTTTGTCGTAGACCACGCGCACAAAGTGCCACAGATTTCGAAACTGTTCAACGGCTAGAAACGGGGGGGGCGGCAACGACCGAGGCAAAAGATGCGCCGGACACGGGTTAGCGAAAAGAGGCCTTTCCCAGTAGCACGGACACGGACATGGAGGATGAGGGCGAGATCAATCACCTTGATGCGCCATCCACTCGCCCCGCTCAACGGTCTTGGGATATTCGCTGAGCATCATGAAATTGCCTTTGACAATCTGTTTGCTGTAGCCGGGGTGCAGCCAGTGCGGCAGTGGTCGCGGCATGGTCGGGGGAATAAGGACGTCGTCCTCGGGGGATGCGGGCGGAAGCATGGCCATGGCTCTGGGAGGAGGGCCAGCTGTTTGTGTGGGAGGGTCGCGAATCGAGAGGGCGGGAGGCCAAGTGGTTGTGTGGAAGAGCGCTGTATCTGTACGTCGGTCGGGCGGCGTCGTGTATACTAAAACGAAGAGGAAAAAAGAAGACTATAACCCAAGTTAGTAGGCAAAGTAACAAGCCGGCGAACAACGGAAGAGACGAGGGGGGGGGGCGCTAGTACCTGATGATATGCTATGCTTGAGAGGCACGGGAATGAGGAAGGACGCAGAACTGGAAGAGCAGCGGGCAGAGAAGTATAAGGTATATATATTTGTATATTAGGAACCAGTCAATGGCGCGGTCAAGTTCGTCTGAAATGAAGTTTGGGAGTTCTCAAAGCGCAGCCAGCACAAACAAGTCGAAAAAGGGCTTGTTCGTTGAATGGGCTGTCGTCAGGATTCTGCCGTTGTATCACAAGCTTGGGCCAAAGGCGGTGTAGCAGACATGTACCTGTGTACCTATCCAGCCAACTCGGAGCTTTGTCTCTGCATGCTGGCCTGGCATGGCCTTGGTCTGGCCTGTCCTGTCTTGGCTCCGGTCTGTTCTTTTCTTTCGTCTCATGAATATTCTCGCAGGCCCGGCTTGAAACTTCTCATCTCATATTTGATGTCTCGCTTATTCTGAAACCAAGCTCGAAGCCGTCAACCCAGCTTGGACCCCGGGGGGGGGGGGGCCAGGCCTGTCTCAGAGGATGTAACCCTACTACACCCTAACACCGACCACATGCATTAGATCTCGTGACTTCGTGGGACAGGCCGCGTTTGTGGGGCCGCGTAGGCTCCCTCTATGACGTCGTGTGATTTTCTTTTTCTTTTTTTTCTTCTTTTCTGTCTTTTTTCTTCTTCTTTGTACTTGTTCAATTCACCATGACAGACTCCACACGGCCACAGACACGGTCGCAGTCCTTGATCACCCCCGAAATTGCCAAGCGCATCGTGAGTATTGCGTCTTGAAACATTCCAACCCCGTCTGCAATCAATGCGCATTGTTCTCGTCTAACTGTACCTTTAGGAGGAGAATCGCCAGCGCGCAAAGGCGCTGCGGGACCAGAATAATGCAGAAAGGCCATCAACAAAGATAGCTGTCGGTAGCAAAGCCCAGCCCGCATCATCTGCCACACCAGCGCCACCCATCGCACCAACAGCTGCCCGCCCGCCCCCTGCTGCCTCCCTCGCCGGCACCAAACGGCCGCGGCCCGTCTCGGACTCGCCCAATCTGCCCGCCAGCAACCGCGATGGTACCAAGCAAACGCCCGATGGCGCGCCGCTGCGGCCGGCCAAAAAGTTTGCCAAGTACGTCGAGTACAACATGAGCGCCATGAGCGACAGCAAGGGCGGCTTTTTGTCGACCGAAGACGACCCGAACAACCCTGCGCTGCAGCCGCGCGCGCGAATCGGCGACGACACCTTTGGCAAGCCCAAGAACATGACGGCACGCGAGTGGGAGCGGCTGCAGGTTATTCGCGACCTGGAGCGGCGCAAGGCCGGTCCGTTTGAGCCCGGGATCAGTGTCATGGAGGAGGACGCCAGGCGATGCCGCGAGTGTGACAGCCGCGAGATTGACTTTGTCTGGGAGGACGTGTTCAAGGTGTGCGTGTGCTCGCCATGCAAGGACAAGTTTCCGGAAAAGTACTCGCTGTTGACCAAGACAGAATGCCGCGAGGACTATCTGCTGACGGACGGTGAGTGCCACCAGGCGGTTGCATTGCATACCAGCGCCGCTCTTTTACTTGTTTGTTCCTTTGCTAACAAGGTCTGTCTTTCTGTCTGTCTGTCTGTGCAGAGGAACTCAAAGATGCTGATCTGCTACCACACCTTAACAAGCCCAACCCGCACAAGACGCACTGGCACGACATGATGCTGTTCCTGCGCATGCAAGTCGAAGACTACGCGTTTACGCAAAAATGGGGCTCTTCCGAAGCGCTCGACGCCGAGTTTGAGAAGCGCGAGGAGCAGAAGAAACGCCGCAAGGAGGCCAAGTTCAAAGAGAGGCTGCGCGAACTAAAGCGCAAAACGCGCACCGATGCCTTTCGAAGGCAGGCTGCCGGGCTGGGCGGGCCGGCCAACTTTGGCGATAGCCTGGGCGGTGGAAAGCATGTGCATTCGTGGGGGCGGGCCGTGGAAAACGAGGAGGGGATGACGGTGAAGAAGTGTCTGGAGTGTGACATGGAGGTTGAAGAGTTGGAGTTTTAAAAACGAAAAAAAAGAGAAAAGAAGGAAAAAAATGAAATTTTAGTCCCACTGGGGATCGAACCCAGGACCTGTCCCGAACTTCACGCCCTCAAAGGGAAAGAGACTGTGAAGGGACCGTCATACCACTAGACCATAGGACTTGTTACCGATGTGACTAGTGACTGCTATAGCTCACTATAGAGAACACACATTCGACCCCCTGCACGGCTCTGCGTCAAGAAAAAACAACTAATCACACGTGGCCACAGCCTATAGAGAACGCAAGGGGGTGAAGGGCAGCAAGCCAGTATGCAAACTGTCCAAAAAGACTGTTTACTTTCGGCCTTCACAATGTGGGCGGCTAGATGACAACCCCTCCCTCTCGTCTCCCCTCTAAAGCACCAAGGCAAGGCAAGGCAAGCTAGCTTTTTCATTTTTCCGCAGACTAACTGGAAGCCAGAGCTAGAGGCAACGTCGACGCAAGCCAACGCAAGCCAACGCAAGCCAACGCAAGCGAAAGCAGGCCAAACTAAGCCAGTGCCAACGCCAGAGCCAACGCAAGCCTACGCAAGCCTACACAAGCCTACGCCAACAACCACGCTTGCCGGAAAATCTCGTCCTCCACAATACCGACCACCGACCACCGACCACCGCCGCCGCCACCACCACGGCGCCGGCCCAACGCCAACAAGCAGCAAGCCAAGCCCCGAGAGCCACGCCCCGAAACTCGACCCGATCCGACCTCTGAGCGGGGATAAACATTTAAAAAAAAAGGGGAAGAAAACATTGTTGGTTGCCCTTTGTCTTGGGCTCGTCCATCGGCCCCGTCACCAATTGCGCGTGGAGGAGCACCACAAGGAGAGACCAGCACGCAATTAGAACCAGCTCCCTTTGTTTCTTGGCTTCTATCTTCTCCCGACCTGCTCGTCGTATCACCCCACGCAGTCTCTTCCATAGGCAGACCCAGGCCCAAACTCTCCTGTTGTGCTTCAGTACCTTCAGTCCCTTCAGTCCGACTCCCTCAGTCGGCCAGTCATGGGCTCCAACGTGGGAAACTCCATCGGCGGCGGTGATGCCGGTGGAATGGCTGGAGTGCGCCCGTTTGCTACCGAGTACACGCTACAGGGTGAGTGAGCTCTCGCTTCCATACCTCCCATACCCCCCCCCCCATCTCCGCTTACCCGTCTCGTGTTTCTATGTCTAACCAAATGCCCCTCTATCAGGCGTCATGCGTTTCCTCCAAACCGAATGGCATCGCCACGAACGCGAACGAAACACGTGGGAAATCGAAAAGCAGGAGCTCAAAAGTCGCATTGCTACTCTCGAAGGCCAGGGGCGCCGATCCGATGTCACGCAGAATGCGCTCAAGAAGTACGTCGGCATCTTGGAAAAGAAAATCAAGGCCCAGGCTGCCGTGCTGGCGGAAAAGGGCAAGCTAGACTCCGATCACGAGCACGACGAGCCCCTTGTTCTTTCGGACCGGGCCGCCAGACGGACAGCCATTCTGGAGGCCAAGCTTAAAGGTACCCTGCACTTGACTCTTTCTCTCTCCCTCTCCCTTTCTGTCCTGTCATCTGCTAAAACTGCTACCAGGGCCGTCTCCTCAACCTCCCCCCGAGCTGCCAGTCGACGACGAACCACTTCGAGTCGATGTCAAGTCAATTCTAGACCAATGCCAAGCCGAGTTCACCTACCTCATGGCCACCCCAGCCAACCCGCCTGCTCCACGAGAATCGCCGCCTCTGCCATTGGGCGAGGCCGACGCTGATGCCTTTAACATGCCACTGTCATACTCTGGAACAGATGCTTCTCAACAGCAGCAGCAACAACAACAGCAACACCAACAACAGCAGCAGCAGCAGCAGCAGCAACAACAACAACAACAACAACAACATTATCAACAACAGCAGCAGCAATTATTACAGCAACAGCAACAGCAACATCGCCAACAACAACAACAACAATCACACCAATCACAAAATTCTTCTTCCATAGCGCAAAGGCAACACCAACAACAACAACAACAACAACAACAACAACAACAGCAACAGCAGCACTCTCAGTCTGTGAACGGCGGTCCTCTCAACTGGAAAAACAATGATCTCGAAGCCCCCTTGATGATGCGTTCAAATCAGCAATCCAATAATTGGAATAATCAGTCAGCGCAACCTCATGATTCCCAGCCTCAAAGCCATAATGGCACTCCCGTTGAGCCCGAGAGAAAGTCGGGTGCCAATGACGGCTGGGTCTTTCCCGAAAGCTCTCCTGCTCCCGAGTCCGGGCCCGGGTCTACAGCTGCGGCTGAGGCCTTGAACACGTCTACAACCGGAGCTAGCTCTGGCGCCACCGCCGAAATCAGTCCTGGTACCCAAGTGGCGGCCCAGAATAGATCCCATACCGATGCCTTTCCTACAGCCGATAGCATTCCCCAGAATCCAAGCCGCCCACACGGCGTCCCGTACTCACGAAGCCCTCTTTCGCGAAGGCAGAGCTTAGATCACCAAGCAGCCCGCATGTCTTCAGCGCCCAGCCCAGTCATTGGTAGCTTCAGGCTGCGCTATGGTCTCCGCGGTCATCTGAATACTGTGCGGACCGTCATCTTCTCGGGCGGTGGCAGCCCCGCCGAGCCCGAGATTTGCACGGCTGGTGACGATGGCCTGGTCAAGCGCTTCAACGTTCCCCAGCTCAATGTTTTTGCTGGCAATGTAGTGGCCGAGACTGACGTGTCGGCCAGCTTCACTCATCGTGGCCATTCCGGTGCTGTTCTCAGTCTCGCAGCTTGGTCGGCTTCGCCCAACTTCTCCACCGGAGGGAGGGCTTTGGGTGACGGCTGGATCTTTTCTGGTGGCCAGGATGCAACGATTCGAGTGTGGGAGCGCGGCCGGGTTGACCCCAAGGCCACTATTGAGGGCCATGCTGATGCTGTGTGGGCCATGTGCGTTCTTCCCGGCACTGTGGGCACCATATTTTCCGACCCTTCTGCCCATGGCGGTACTGATCGCATTGTTCTGGTGACGGGCGCAGCTGACGGCAGTGTCAAGGTATGGTCCGTCAGCCCGCCACCCCATCTCGCATCTTCAAAGACGGCCGGCAGCCAGCGGCCATTGGGGCGAACTCGCAACAACTCGGTCAGCTCGGGCAGCGGGTTCCCCATCTCGCCGCAGCCCAACATGACGACCTTTTCCAACGCGCCCTTCTACCACTCGCTGATTCATGACATTGAATGCCCCTTTGAGTGCGAATACGACAGCGACGGGAAGCCCACGGCCACGGCCAGTCCGACGTCCATCACACCGCTCGGTTCCTCGGGCACCTCGTTTGTCGTGGCCTACTCCAATTCTGCTGTGCTGGTGTACGACACATGCTCTGGCGAGCAGGTCGGTGCCTGTGCTAGTCAGGAGACGTATGACGGCACTGTTGCCACTAGCCTGAACGCCGTGGTTGCCACGACAACGGGCCTGAGCCACCAGACGCTACAGAATGGCGAAGAGGAGTCTGCGGCTGGCGCGACGGGAAGCCGTGGCTCTGCAGGGTCGGGTGTGGAGGGTGTGATTATCACGGGTCATGAGGACCGGTTTGTGCGATTCTACGACGCCAACAGCGGTAAGTTTTGATTCTATTCCTTGCGCGAGTCTCCCGGACCACGGCTTCGTTTCCTTGTCTTTTTCTGGTTGTCCATGTACTGGCGGTTCGCTAACTTGTTTCCTCTCTTCCCCCTTGACAGGCCAGTGCACGTATAGCATGTGGGCGCACCCCACCGCCATCTCATCCCTCTCGCTGAGCCCCGACGGCCGCGAGCTAGTCAGCGCCGGCCACGACGCGTCGCTGCGGTTCTGGAATCTGGAGAAGCGTAGCTGCATGCAGGAAATCACGTCGCATCGCATCATGCGCGGCGAGGGTATCTGTGCGGTGATCTGGAGCCAAGACGGCAAGTGGGTGGTTAGCGGCGGCGGCGACGGCGTGGTCAAGGTGTTTGCCAGGTGAACGAACAAGACTGCTGCTGCTGCTAGGCAGCTCGGGATGGCTGCCGTCGTTGGTATATATTTGATATCCAGGCGGGGAGAGGGGGAGGCAGGGAGGGACGTAATGGATGGCGCCGGCCGTTCTTGTCCCTTTTTTTTCGGCGGGTTTTCCTTGCATGTTTCTTTTATGATTACGTTTCTTTTTTCTTCTTTTGAATTCTGTCACGTTGCTTTGTTCGAGTCTGCTGGATCAGTGGTGATTTGCAGGTTTATTATTTCATTATGTCTATGGTATTGAGTGGTGAGTGGTCATGATGGTAGTGGTATTAGTGGTGGTGGTACAAGTCGCTGGTGATGATGATACAGATGCGCCGAGCAATTCAAGCGCAGAAAGACAAGAAACGAAGTAGATGCCCGCTCTCGGAGGGGGGGGAGAGGGGGGGGAGAAAGCTCTCGAAGATGAAGAACAGATGAGATCAGGCGCCTATACGCTGCTTGCCCGTACCATCAGCAGCAGCAGCAGCAGAGGCAGTCTGCCCAGTCCTTGCTGCTGCTGCTGCTGCCGCTGTAGCTGCCTGCACCCTATCCTCAAGCGTCCTCCGCTCTGTGGCGCGCGCCTCGCCCCCGCCGCCCAGCTGATCAGCTGCCCGCTGCTCGAGCGCGCACTGTTCCGCCAGATGGCCAACGACAGCAGCAGTGGTGCCAGCGGTGCAAGCGGTTCCAGCGGTTCCAGCGGTGCCAGCAACAGCGGGCGCGGCAGCCAGCGCAGTGCGGCCAAGGGCATGGCCGCGCGAGAAGCCGCGCAGGCGCAGAGCACGACGGACAGCCCAGACGGAGCAGTCGATGCCAAGGGCGGGCGCGATGCCGGCCCACGGCAGAGCCTGGTTGGCCGGTGATCCGCTGACAAAGGCCACGACGCGGTCGACCTGCTCGGGGCTGAGCAGGCGCGGGCGGCCGCTGCGGCGCGCGACGCGCGCGCTGTTCTGTCGCACGGTGTAGCGTACCTGCGCGAGCGAAATGTGCAGCTGGTGCGCAATCTGGCTTAGTGGCAGGTTGCTGGCGCGCAGCGCGAGTACTTGGCTGCGTTGGATGGAGGAGAGGTGTGGGGCCATTGCGGGATAGAACGGACTGGCGGGCCGGCCGGCCGGCGAGGAGACGGGCCGGCCGGCCGGCGAGGAGACGGGCCGGCGCTTGCTGGGAGAGAAGGAGGAAGAGGAGAGAAGGAGAGCAAGTCCCGGTTGTTGGTGGTGGGTGGTATGAGAACGGAGGAGAGGTTTGAGATAGACAAGAGAAGGCAAGGAGGCACGCCGGATGGAGAGATTCTGGTGAGGTGGAGAGCTTGCTGTGCATGTACAGAAACAAGAATAGCATCAAAACAATGTAGCTTGCTGGTCGTTGCTGAGCAGTGCTGGCTCCAAGCAGGGGGTTAAATTAGATGCTGGGTATGGTCCGGGATGACTTACATGGTTAGGGTTAACTGGCTTGGGTTAGGACAAGTGTGAAAGCCAGTTAAAGGCAGGATTGTGTTCTGATTTGTTATGAGGCCATTCTAATCATAACTTGACAAGAATATAGTGACTACTGACAGGTATCATTTCCAACAATCACAACGAGGCCTTCATAGCTCAGTTGGCAGAGCGCGACACTAGTAATGTCGAGGTCAGCGGTTCAAATCCGCTTGAAGGCATTCATTTTTGCTGGCGTGACATGTGTTTTTATTGTATTTTCCTTTTGCCTGCGCGTGTGTTCCTTCCTGTATAGAAAAAGTGCCAAGATACTAATGGCCCGGCAGCGGTTCGAGGCCCGGTCCGGTCCGGTCCGCCCCCGCAACCCACAAAAGTTGCGATGGCGCTCCCGTCCCGAGCTTATCCGTGCGCGCGATTCCTTGAGGGTGACGACGATGGGCGGGGGCAGCAAACTGTGGGATGTGCGAGGGCGGGTTGGCTGGCGTCTCGCTCTGTTCTATTACGCTTTTGTATTTATTTGTTATATGTACGGGCTACTCTATCAGCTGCTCCTGGCTGCGGGCTTGGCTCACTTGCTGTTGGTCAGGCGGTCCGTGGAAGACGCGGGCAGCATGCGGGCTAGCGACGAGGACGACGCGTAGTCGCTGTCGCGGGCGGCATCGCTGGCGGCATCGCTGGCGGCGTTGTCGTTGTCCGAGTCCACGGCCTTGCCGAGTCGGCCGTCGACCACCGGCGCACTGGTGCTGGTGCTGGTGCTGGTGCTGGTGCTGGTGCTGGCGCTGGCGCTGCTCGCGGGATGGTGCGGCGCGGCGGCGGCGTCGTCGTCGTTGCCATCGCCATCGCCGTCGAAGATGTAGGCAATGGTTTCCAGAGTGTGGCCGCGGGTCTCGGGATAGGTAAAGTACACAGTGACCAGCATAGCCACGAGGAAGGCCACAAAGACAATATAGTACTTCCAGCCCAAGCTGTCGAGCGCCACGGGGTTGACAAAGGTGTTGAAAAAGATGCACAGCAGGGCCACGACAAAGGCGACCGAGAGACCCATGGCGCGCAGGGCGTACGGCCAGATTTCTACGGGGTACGAGACGAGGAGCGGCGTCAGAGAGATGTCGTAGCCGAAGAAGTAGCTGCAGAGACGGTGTTAGTGGGGAAGAGGAGTAGGAGCAGGCGGGCGGGTGGACCGGTCGGCACATGGAAGCCGAGGCACGTACATGAAGAGGAACGGGATCACAGCCAGGCCAGTGGCCTTGTCGCCTGTTGAAGCAAAGCTGCCGGAAAGCCCGGTGATGATGCAGTACGACACCAGCATGACGGCGCCCTAAATGGAGAAGACGGGGTTAGTTTTACGGTGCACAGCATATGGCGCGACGCACACACACACACACACACACACACACACACAAACACCACTCGGGAGCAAAGCAAATACGTACAGAGACCATGAATAGCATGCGGCGGCCGAGCCGGTCAGAGTTGAAGGCGGCAAGAGACGCCCAGAACAGATTCCACATCTGCAGACACGCCGAGATGAGGGTCTGGTGCGTCACGGACGTGATGCCGACGGTCTCCAGCACCAGCGAGAGGTAGTACGATACGACGCCGTTGCCCACCCACTGCGTGAAGATGCCCAGGGTGACGGTGATCCACAAGCGGTGGCGGTTGCCCCTGGTGGCCCACAGGTCGGACCACTTGGCGCCGCCGCCGGCAGTCTCGGCGCGGATGGCGGTCTGGATCTCGCGCATTTCAAAGGCGACGAGCGGCGAGGCCAGATTGCCGCCGGCGTGGTTCTTGGCCAGGATGGCACGCGCCTCGGCATCGCGGCCCTGGGCAATCAGCCAGCGCGGCGACTCGTCAATCATGAGGAAGCCGGGCAGCGTGCACAGCGGCAGCAGGATCTGCAACAGCGAGGGCGTGCGCCAGGCCCACGACGAGTCGACCTGGCGCGTGGCGAACACGACCCACGCGGCCACCATGGACCCGGCGTACCAGCCGCAGTTGTACAGGGCCGAGGCGATGCTGCGCTGCGAGGGATACGCGTTCTCGGCAATCAGCAGCGGCACGGACAGGAAGAAGCCGCTGGCCATGCCGATGAAGAGCCGCGCGGCGACAAAGGCGCCGTGTGTCTGCGCCAGTGTCTGCAGCGCGGTGCCGATGGCCATGCTGGCGTAGCCGACGTACAGCCCGGGCTTGCGGCCGTAGCGGTTGGACACGCGCGCGGCAATGGGATAGGCAATGACGCAGCCCAGCGAGTACATGGCGTTGATCAGGCCCAGCCACGAGCCGCGCGGGTGGTCCATGAAGCGGTTCCACGATGGCAGGGCGATGATGCCGTTCATCAGCGAGCCGTCGTAGCCGTTGGCCGACGAGAAGAGTACCAGCGAGCCGATGGCGAGGTTGAGCCGCACAATGTGCCATTGGCTGGTCCACTTGGCGGGCGGCAAGACGGAGGCGAGGTCAGTGGCCGTGGCCGTGTCAGAGTCGGTGGCGGCGGCGGCGGCGGCGGCGTCCGGGTCTGCATTGGGGTGTTTGTTGGCCATGTTTGGGGGGAGGCTCAGCGCGGGAGGGCTTGCAACAAAGGGGGGTAGGCAGTGGAGCGAGAACGGCGGACGGGCAGCAGGACTCTAATATACTTTTTTTTTCTCGTCCTGGCTATGTTCTTTTCTCACTTTGAGTTTACGGCGCGATCAGGTCGCCTGAAGAACCGGGCCCCGGCTGAACGACGGCGAGCGCGGGTTTGGTAGGAGGAGGGGGCAGAGGAGGAGAGGAGAGGAGGAGAGGAGAGGAGAGGAAGAGAGGAGGAGAGGAGAGGAAGAGAGGAGAGGGGAGGGGGGGGAGACGAGACGGGACGCGGGTACAGTTGTTTCCTCTGAAGGGCTCCTCTTGTCGTCTCTTTGACTGGTAGTTGATAGTGGGCAGTGATGGCGCAAAGTGAGGCCGGCTTTGAAGTCTGGGCGCAAGTGTCTTGTCTCTTGCGGTCATGCAATGCGGTGGTGATGCAGACCCTCACTCACTCACTTACTCACGCCCCCCCTCTCCTCTCTCGATCGTCTCTCCTAGCAGCTGGCGTCGTTTAGTTCTTCTGCTAGCTCGCTAGCTCGCTCTGTCTTCTCTCTTCTCCTGTTGGCTCCCTTGTCTTCTCTTCTCCGTTGTTTGTGCCAAGACTAGAAGCGACAGTTGGAGAAAACATGCAAACGTCGAGTCCCAGCAGACAGCAGACAGCAGACAGACAGGCCTGAGGTATTTGTCTTTGTTTTTGTCTTTGTCTTTGCTGCAACTTGCCGTCTCGTCTGTCCCTCGTCTCAGGCCCTGCGGCCTCGTTCTAGAGCAAGGCCGGGCCACCGAGAGAAGCGCCTGTGCGCTGTGCTCTGGCACTGTGCTATAGCGGCCGCCCCTATAATATAGCTCTCCCCCCACCTAAGCCGCCAGCACATGTCCACTGTATTAGTGAAAGCTTGCCGCTATCCCCCACGGCACGCCACACGTGATTGGCTGGGCATGTAAGTCTCGGCCAATCTCTCGACGGCCACCGGATCTGTCAGTTTGGCCCTCCCCCCAACACTAACAGAAAAAAAGGGAGCACAAAACTACACAAGGACGCAGCCAGAGAAACAAAAAAAAAAAAAGGGGGTGTCTGTGTCTGGTGTGCAGCCAGAAAAAGAAAGAAAAAAGAAAACCGACAACGACAGGATTCGAACCTGTGAGGGCGAACCCATATGATTTCTAGTCATACCCTTTAACCACTCAGGCACGTTGCCATCGTACTGCTGAGAGAGCGCTCTACTATTAGCAGCTACGTTACTCTTCAAGCAGTAGCCAGCTGCCGGCAGCTGGCACAGACAGCAAGCTCGGCACCCTCACAGCAAGGCTGAGCGCCTGGACTTTGTTTGTTTGCCATCAACACCGCCCAGTCGACAACATCTGCTCTGCCTCAACCATCAACCGTTTGCTTCATCGTCATCAGAGAGGGCAAGTCCCCTTTACGAATCTGCTGTTGCTTGTCGCCTGCCGTCATGTCCACCTGATCTTCCGACTTCCCGACACCACCCACCAACGAGAAAGTAAAAGAAGAAACATTACTCGGTAGCACGCAGGCGCACTCCAGCCATTCACACATCTCTCCCACGCGCCAACATGGCCGACGAGGCCTCCACAGCTCGCAGGCGCAGCCGCTCTCGCTCTCCGTCATCCCGCGATCGCGCCAAAGACCGGGACAATACGCGCGACCGCGACCGCGACCGCGACCGACCGCCGCGCAAACCGCGCTCCGGCGGCTTTGGCTGGAAGGACAAGAACCGCGGCTTGACTAGCTACGCTGACGAGCGCGGCGACCGCAGGGGCGGGCTTGAGCGCGGGTACCGCAGCCGGCGCTCGCAGTCGCCCGGCCGCCGGGATCGCGACAGAGACCATGACCGCCCGCGCGACCGTGAGCGCGACAGCGGCCGGAGTCGCGGCGGCGACCGCGATCGAGAACGCAGAGACGACAGGCCCCCGCGGCGCGAAAAGAAAGCCCCGGCCCCAGCCCCAGCCCCCGCGGCAGCGCCTGCCGGCGGCGGCGAGGAAATGATTATCGTGCACGTCAATGACCGGCTAGGCACCAAGGCGGCCATCCCGTGCTTTGCGTCGGACCGCATCAAGGAGTTCAAGATCTTGGTAGCAGCGCGCATCGGCCGCGAGCCGCATGAAATCCTGCTCAAGAGACAGGGCGAGCGGCCGTTCAAGGACCAGTTGAGCCTGGAGGACTACGGCGTGAGCAATGGCGTGCAGATTGACCTGGAGGTTGATACTGGCGATTGAGCAGCAGGCCGGCTTTCTCGGCGCTGGCGCGGCTTCGGCTTCGGCTTTGGCTGTGCTGTGCTGTGCTGTGCTGTGCTGTGCTGTGCATGGCTTCCACTGTGCATGGCTTGGCTGTGCATGGCTCGGCTAGGCCTAGGTCTGTTTGGGCAATCATCGCGAATGTGTCGGCATAGCAACGCTGAAGTCGGGGTCGGAAGTAATCAGACAGATAGACACCAGAGATACACATCCGAATGTATACCTATTCTGGCCCCCCCTGGCCTTGAAGCCAATCGATAAGACTGACATGTGTAAGCCATTCCTCATTGGATGGTGACGACTGGCACTTGAACCGTCCATCTTCTTCAATAAACAATCCCAACGTGCCAATCAATCTCGCCGTGAAAATGGAGTCGATAACACCCCAACCTGAACTGAAGCCCGGTGACGATAATGCCGCAACCCTAAGCAACCAGCCCGTCCCAAAACCCGCCACCGCTATGCCTTCAAAGCCCCGACCCCCAGCACCAAGCGACACCGAGCTGTGCCTACACCAGATCAACCGCAGCAGCCGCTCGCCGTTCGAGAAACAAGTGCTGCGGCTCCTACTACAAATACCGCGCGGCTGCTACACGACGTACGGCCACATTGCCGCCGCCGTGCACAGCTCGCCGCGGGCCGTGGGCAACGCGCTGCGCCGCAACCCGTTCGCGCCGCGCGTGCCGTGCCACCGCGTCGTGGCTGCGCAGCGCACCATTGGCGGCTTCAAGGGCCGTTCTGGCGACGAGGCTGCCGAGGTGCGCGAGAAGCGCGCGCTGCTCCGGAGCGAGGGCGTGCGCTTCGATGCGCGTGGCCGTGTCGTGGGATCGCCGTTTGACGGCTGGGCTGCGGGCTCGGGGGCGGCAGGGCGGCAGGGTGGCAGGGCGGCAGAAGGCTAGCAAGCCTGTGCAGCCATGTCGACAATGGCGTCCATTTCTCGTGCCTGTGACAGGCTTTGTGTTCTTGTTTTTGGCTGCCATGGAATGCTGCAAGTCACAAAGGACCATTGCCGGTACTTATTGGTCGACTCAGCTTAACAAAGACCGCACATCATGCCAATGAAGCCCCGCCTGGGGGGGGGGGGGCAAGCCTTTGCGTGAACAGCTGTGCTCGCCTGCGGCACGGTTATCGTCGTCGTCCTTGGACCGTCTTTTCTTGTTTTTGTATCCATCATCTTTGTCTGCGCCGTCTGGCTCTTGTGCCTCGGAGCATATCATGTGCAGCCTCTTATCGTATGTCGTGTGTCTTTTGCAGCCATCGTACAGTCCACTCTTATATACACTTGTCAGCACATCTTGTTCCCTTTTTTCTTCCTGTCCTGCTTCGTGTTGAAAAGCTTTTGCTTGCTTCTCTCTTGTTCTCCCCCGTCACAATGCCGTCCACCACCCCCGGGCCGACGCTCGGGACGCCCCGCTCATCCACTCACACCCTTTACTCGTGCTCCCACAGCTCAACCTCCTCCACAGACTCCGTCTACGACGCTCCGCCCAGTCGATCCCACCAGCACCAGCACCACGAGCGCCAGCCACCGGCGCTGGCCGGCTATTTCCGATACACAGCAAAGGAGTCTGGCCCGCGCTGGCGGCACATGCGAGCCGGGTGCTACCACAACCACATTCCGCTCTCCCTGCGTCCTCGCTTCGTGGCGGCCTACGTCGGCGTCGTGGCCGTGATCCTAGTGCTCTTCGTGGTCGCACAGCAGGTGAGCATTCGCGACGATGCTGCCGACGATGCACCGGCGTACCAGGTGCGCAGCCTTGAGCTGTCTCGGCCGGCGAGCCGGGAGTCTTTCAAGAGCCTGCAAGGGGAGTGTCACAGATTTCCTGTAGTGAAGCGACAACGACTGAGCAATGCAACGTCAAGTGCGCATTATGCCTTCACAGGAGATGCCCTGACGACAGACATACTAGAAACGAGCAGCGTTATTGCTTCAAACACTGCCAAAGAACAATCAGCCAAAAGCACAGCATCGTGGACGGCAGACAGGGCAGATACTACCAGCACTTCTGTCACGCCCGCCGCAGCACCCGAGAGCGCTGGTGTCTTGACCACTACCACGCCAAGGGCATTATCCGAGACTGTTTCAATGACGTCACCAGAGGAGTCTGACGACCAGATAGACCCGCCGTCTGCATCAAGTTCCGCACCAGCAACAACCGAGACACACTTGGTCAAGGGCGTCTCGGATGTGCACTCGACTTTGGCCATGGATGTACAGACTGTGCAGACCGGTCTGACAATGGTTGCACAGGCATCACCAACCACACTCGCAACAGGACAGACAGAGTCGGCCGAACCAACCAAGCTAGTGCGCGCAACTGCATCAGAGTCATATGTTGCTCAAATAGCGCCCGTTGCTTCTCTTCATTCTGGCTCCTCGGCGTCTACCGAGCCAACGGCACAGAGCGAAACACTGGAAAATACACTGGCAATTAATGCAACAGCTGACGCGCAGGCCAACACTCTGCTTGGCGTGTTGGTCCCACAGACGCCGTCTTCGACGAGGACGGAACAACAGCCTAAAGAAACCCCCTCGCGCGTGCCGCAGACGACAAGCTCGGTGTCTGACAAATACCAGACTCTATATGTGACCAAAACTGCCGCCCAGTCGCCAGTCAATGAAGTCTTGACGCAGTCCTTGGCGCTCATCACCCGCACCGAGGTTTACACCAGCCCGGGCTACACGACCACCTTTACCTCTACTGGAAGCCCCATGACAAGTATCTTCACCGACGCCGGCAACAGCGTCCGTGCCATTACCACCACACCTGAGATCTTGGTGACCTCCAGTGTCGGCCCTGTCGTCGTCACCCGGACTGCCGTCTTCACCGTCTTCCCCGAGTCCACGGGCAGCGCAAGCAGCAGCAGCAGCAAGAGTGGGAGCGGGAGCGACGGCGCAATTCCTGCTGATATGCCCGAGTTCGCCATCACGAGGATGCACAACTTCCTGGGGCACTTCCTCGCGCCGCTGCTCGCCACCGGGCTGCTTGTCTGCGCCACGACGCTGGACCAGAATGCCAAGATGTACCAGCCCTTTGCGCTACTTGCGCGCCGCGATGGGGCGCGCGCCCAAGACTCGCTGACGCTCAAGTTTTACGGGCGCCATGCGGTGCTTACGCCGTTCCGCCTGCTGCGCAAAGGCCTACCGCTGACGGCGCTGACGAGCTTGGTGATGTGGATCTCGTGGGTCTTGATTGCTGTTTCGGCAGAGACACTTCACCTGGTTTCCGAGGTGCCCTGTCACAAGGGCGACGCATTGTGTGGCGTCAAGCTGTCCTTTCGACCAGGCGCATCGTACATTGTCGTGGCGTTGATATCGACAATGCTACTGTTGCTCGTAGCCCTTGTTGCCGTGCTCAGGCGGTGGAATTCTGGCGTATGCGCAAACCCATGGTCGATTGCCGGTATTGCAGCGCTGCTGTCCAGCCGTATCACGCGCGAGCCGCTGATTGGGCTGCCCAAGGTGACGCACCAGAAACAGATTGATGCGGCGTACAAGGGAAAGGAGTACAAGCTGGATATCTTTGAAGGCCGGGGCGGGTTGCGCGAGTATGGCATTATCCCCGGCGAGTCGACAGCAGCCCTGAGGCCGATTCACGATGCTGCCGAGGACCTGCATGCGCCCACGCCCACGTCCTTGGCCGAGAAGCGGCAAAGCTGGATGCAGCTGGTGAAGCGTGCCATCGCCAAAGACAAGCGGCAGCCGTTCTTTGCGCTCACTGTCCGTGCGCGGCTGCTGTTTGTGTGGTATCTTGTGCTGGTGGTGGCATGGATAGGCTACTATACACAGCTTGAGAAGGCCCGGCACAGTATGGTGGTCTTTATGAACAGCGGAGAATTTGGGCCCAAGTTTCTGCTGGCCATGTTTGGCGTGGTGGTGGCTGTATCGTGGTCACATGTCTACCAAAGTAGGTTGTTGTTCTCTGGCGTCATGGAGAAGATGCAGCGGGGGATGAGAACTAACGCGTTTTTTTCTTTCTTCTTTCACTAGGCATTGCCGTTCTAGGCCCGTTTCTTGTGATGCGACCAGCGCCGCACCGTGCACAGACGTCGATTCTGATTAGCCGCACATCCAACGCATATATTGGATTGCTCGTCAGCATCAGACGGAGACAGCTGCCCACCGCGGTGGTGGCAACACTCAGCATCGTGGCCGACTTTTTGCCTCTGATAATGTGCAATATTCCACAGAGGTCGGGGTCTCGGATCATGCGCACCACGCACAACGTTTGCTCGGCGCTGGCGCTGGCGATCCTGGTGTTTATGATTGCCATGCTGCTTCTGTCGCTTATTGTCCGGATGCCGTGTATGCCTGGAGATCCCCGCACGATTGCCGGCATGGGGGTCTATATTGCGGATTCGCGACTCATATCAGAGATCAAGCAGTACCAGACTTCGATGGTGGACAGCAGACAGCGCGAAGCCGAGTTCCAGGGGCTGGCCCAACGCTTTGTGATGGATGACATGGTGGGGGTTTCGGGGGCCGAGCGATACGGCGTTGAGGTGAGCTCGGCGGTCTACCAGAGCAAGCTCCAGGGCCGAGACGCGTGTAGTGTGGCATAGTTTGAGGAGAAGCAAAGCGGGGAAGGCCGGATAGAAGCAGAGGCGGCAGTTCTGCCGTGATACACCGCTGCGGGCAGAGTGTGGGCTTGGGCTACAGTGTGAAGGGGGGGGTGCACAAACAAGGCCAGTCTGTCTCTTTATTGGGTATATCTCTAATTTCATATCATCATCATTGCCTCTTACTGTCGGCTCCTATGCAGATGGTGAATGTGCAGTCAAAAGATGATGAAGCCTAAGCAAGCGAGGTGTCGTGTAACACAGTATTAGTCCTGGGGCTGATGTACCCAAGTACCACGTACCAAGTACCCACGTACCACGCGTGCCTGCCCGCCCGGCCGCCGCTTGTTCTTCGCTTAAACATCCCCACAAGCCCTGATGCTGCCCTGCCAAAATTACCACGCTGACGCCCTTTCCCCACAACGCCTGAACTTGGCCCTCTTGGCCGTGTTGGCCGGCCGCTCTTCTGTTGTCTTGAGCGTCTTTGGGTTGCGCTGTCAGAGTTTGATTCTGTTGTTTTGCCCATGCATGTGGCTTTGAGCTTAAAGGATATTTTTTTTTGCCTTGCCTTGCCTTGCCTTGCCTTACCTTGCCTTGCCTTGTCTTGCTGGGTTTGTGGACACTCGTTTCTCGTTTCTCGTTGCCTCACTGCCTCACTGCCTCTCCACCGCACTGCTGCAAAATACACAAGCTGGATGCCGCGCTATAGCGGCCGCTGCATTGCTAATTGCTAATTTAGTGAGCCGAATCTCCGGTTTGTCTCTTTTTTCTCTTTCTTTGTTTCCTTTTTTTTTGCGACCAGCGTCTTCCTTGTTTTTGTCTTCTTTTCGTCTCTTCTCCTCGACTCTCTCCGCATATCGCTCGACCGCCCGTGGCCTTCTTCCTCCTATCCGCTCTCCCCCACCCTCCGGCCTTCCCGCTCCGGCCTTCCCGCTCCGGCCTTCCCGCTCCGAAATGTCGCTTCTTCGCCGCGCCTGTCATGGCCTTTCTGGCACCTGCCGCTGCTCGCGCTCACAACGCTCCATTTCAGACCATGCCTTGCGGTCATGTGCTTGTCCGATTTTCATGACGTCACCTTGGACATACTCCAACCTCTCCGCCACAGCCACAACCGTACCCGTGCCCGTGCCCATGCCCGCGACGCCCTCGCAGCGCCGCTTCTTTCACGACTACTTTGTCACACACTTGCCCTCGTCGTCCATGCACCCCGACTCCCGATCCGGCCCAGGACACAGACTCCCGCGACATGCGTCGACACCACACAACCCACAGGCCCAGGACCAGCCACCGTCGCCCGGTCCCGCTCCGGCCCCTGCCTTGCCACCAAACATCGGCAACCGCGACCTCACTGTCGTGCGCATCCCGCTGCGCCGCGCAAAGCACCATTTCGGCCATGCCAACAGCCGCGGAACACGCCCCTACAATGAAGACACCAATACCGTCGGCACTGTCAGCATCCCGGCCTTTGCAAAACGAGGCCCCGTCAGCATCCAACGACACCCCGTCGACGACGTCATGGGAGAAGCAACCAATGCCGACTCGGCCTACGGCGACCCGCAAGTCTTTTACTTTGGCGTGTTTGACGGCCATGGTGGCGCCCAATGCTCCGACTTTCTGCGCGACGAGCTGCACGGATACATCGAAGAAGCCGCAGTCACCCTCGGCTTGCAGAGCAGTCTTAAGAAGCCTGTCGCATCCACTACTGCCCCCGCTGCCGCCGCCGCTGCTGCTGCTGCCGCCGCCGCTACGGCAGGCAACGGGACCGGCAACAACGCTTCAAACGATCCCCCCGTAGACCCGCTTCCGCTGTGCAAGGACTTGGTCCAGGAGTACAAACAGGCCATTGGCGGCTACTTTCGCCGCTTTGTCCCGCGCTACTTTATCGACATGTATCAGGCAGAGCCGCCAATACAGACCACCATTGAATCCGTCCTAATGTACGCCTTTCTGCGCGCCGATCTCGACTTTGTAAAGGCCCAGGCACGCCTGCCTGAATACGACTCGGTGACCCACGACCGGCCCCTCAACTCAGATGAATATCTAGGAGAGCCGAACCATGTGCCGCCGTCGGGTCATGGAATCGGCACCAACGTGCGATTCAAGGGCGGGTCCACCGCCTCTATCGCCATGGTCAGCACCCCGACCCCGGCGCCCTTCTGGCATCCCAAGACCTCGTCCACCATGGTCGTGGCCCATGTGGGCGACACCCGCGTGTTGCTGTGTGAAACGCTCTCTGGCCAGGCCCGTCCAGTCACTTCCGACCACCACCCGTCCATGCCCAGCGAGGAGCGCCGACTGCGCCGCTACGCACCCGCCACCAGCCTCGTGTCCGGTGACAGCTTCGGCGAGGAGCGCATTGCAGGCCTGGCCAACTCGCGCGCCTTTGGCGATGTACAGAGCAAGCGCATCGGCGTGTCTGCCGAGCCCGATATCACGCGAATCGAGATGGGTCCGGCCGAGTACTCGTTCCTAGTGCTCGTGAGCGACGGCGTCAGCGGCACGCTGAGCGACCAGGAGATTGTCGATGTGGTCAAGGAGGCCAAGACTCCCGAGCAGGGCGCCCAGGACATTGTCGACTATGCCACCGAGGTCTCGTCCAACGGCGACAACGCAACGTGCTTGGTCGTGCGACTCGGCGGCTGGGAGAGGCGGCAGGAGGGCGGCGTGGGCAGCTTTGGCACCAAGGAAATGCGCGAGGTCCGACGCAACGAGGCCATGAACCCGCGCATGCGGCGCCAGTAGACAGCCGACATATAGGCTGACGCACCGGTATATCTAGGCCGGCCGGCCGGCCGGCCAGCACACGGTGGTGATTATGCCACCGCCTTGTTTCTTTTTTTTTATTGCTCTTCATCTTGTTCTTGCACTTGGATACACTTTCTCATTAGTAGCGGTTCTTTTGGCCCTTTCATTCCATCTATATTACATGTCAGTTTCCTGCATTGTAACTCTTGTATCAGCGTCTTGTCAGACCCCGGATCGCCTGTCGTTCATAGCCGCTGTGGCGTAAGTATGTGACGCTAACCTGGCTCTGCTTATGTCAGCAGACCCGGACCCACAATTCGCCAATATCAGGACAACAGCCAGCTTGCCCTTGATTTTCTCCAAGACAGCACAGCGCAGCACAGCACTCGCACGTTCATTAGCCAGCGGCCCGCCGTTTCTTTTTCTTTTTTTGTTCTTTCTTCTTTTTTTCACTCGCATGTCATCACCTTCATCAGATGCCGTGGCAGACGCCGCCGACATGGCCGCTCTCATGGGCTTTGCCTCGTTCGGCAATGCCCCGCGCCCGGCAAAACGCGCCCGCAACGACTTCACCGTCGTCGACGGCGCCGCGTCGGAGTCCGCGCGCTTCCTGCCGCCCCATGGCACCAACGCGAATGCAATCGAGCTCGGACCCAGGCCCTGCCGGGACAGCGGCGCCAGCCTCAGCTCACAGACCGAGAGTGCTGGCGGCTGCAACGACGACGACGAGATACCCGCGCCACACCCGCGCCATGCTTTAGAGCCTCTGCCTGCTTTTCTCCCAGCACGGCCGCCTGTATCTGTGCCGGCAGTCGAGGCAGATCTGCGTTATGGCGGCAGCAACCACCACCACCACCACCACCACCACCACCACTACGAAGCTCGCCAGCACCCGGGTGCGCGCGGCAGGGCGGACGGAAGGCGGCGCGAAGGCGGCGGAAGACAGCACGACGTACAGGGAGAAGCGGACGTAGACCAGCCGCGCGAACGCGGTGGCGGGCGCAATGCGCTGTGGTATATCGACTACTACGATCCCATGTCGAACGAGAATCCCTGGGAGGATCTAGAGCGCAAAAAGGGCCTGGAACCGCTGGGTGTGTGGCTCCCGCGCGGCCATGCGCGGCAGCAGCAGCAACAGCAACAGCAGCAAGAGTCGCTGAAGATGAGTGAGGAAGTGCAGGCAGCGGGCGAGGGTGCGGACGCGGAGGTAGGACTGGAGGGGCGGCTGGATGAGGTGGAAGAACAGCAGCACAAGCCCGCAGACGGAGAAGAGCCCGCAGAGGGAGATGAGCACAAGCCGAGTCTCGCCTGAACAGCTGTATGACACTATGCCATTCCCCTTCTCCATCAACCCGGCGTCTTGCACAGAACAAGAACGCAACTGATGGGAATATTTTCGCCCAGAAACAGCATCTGGCTGCAAATTACAACACCAAAAGTCTCGGGCCCCCCGCTTCCGCCCAACGCGCAGCCGGTGGCCGTTGCAGGCACACTGACGCCCCGGCACAGTAGCTCATCAGAAGGAAGCACGTCGTCATCCACTGCAGACTCGGCCACGTACATGCTCACTCGCATGAAGGTCAGCCACAGGCTGTCTGTACGGTTTGGCCTCTGTTGCACAGCATGTCTGCCCACACTGCTGGCTGCCCCCTCTACAGTCTACTTGCATTTCTCGAATAGAGCGTTGGGCGGGGAAGCTTCGCTCGGGTGGTCCCTGGATGGTAGTAAAAATGATTTATATATTTCTGGCTCAGGCTCAGGCTCAGGCTCTGGTTCAGGCTCTGGCTCATGCAGGCTCTTTTCGTTCTTTTTGTATGTACAACAACTCACGGCCGCTCCCATCACCGGACATGAACGCGGTGGGCCAGGAAGCAAAAGGGGCTGCCTCACCTCGGGGCGCCTCTCACTCTGCCCCTGCAAAGGAATACTGAGACCGGGCCTTGGCATATTCTTTCCTGTGCTTTCTCTGTGCCGTGGTCTTGAGTGATCTACACGCACGCGGCGAAACAAGTAAGTAGAGGAAACACACAAAACAAAGAAAAGGCTCAGTCACGCGTGCTTTTCTTTTCCGTCCCACACGGTAATAGAAGTGCGGCTTGGGGGGGTTACGTACTGTAGCTTCTGCTGCGTCCACTCTAGATCCTGCTGCACTTCTCGCGCATCGCGCAGGCCGTCGTGGTAGCGCTCACGGAAGCGCGCTAGTCGGCCCGCGGCCTGTCGCTGCATGTCGATGAGTTGGCGGCGTTTGTCGTGAAGCGCGCCCGAGCTACGGAAGGGAAGGTGCAAAGGAGAGCACGGGAGATGGTCAGAGATACAAGGGGCTGGTAGACGGTGTGTGTGGAAGTGGGCGGGGGAGAGAGAATGCATGTGTAGTCTTGGCTTACGTTTGGGCCTGCTTCGCTATGCCCCGGTCAAGCGGGATTGGGTCGATGATGCGCGACGCGCGCTCGCTCATGTAATCTGGAAAGTCAATGGTACGGGATGACATGCCGCTGCTGCTGCTGCTGCTGCTGCTGGCACTGCCGCTAGCGGCGCTGGCCCCGCTGCTGTACGTGTAGCTTCTGGAAGCATACTGGTCTGGTGAGTAGCTGGCAGCGGCGTACTGGTCGGGCACGTAGCTGCTGCCGGCGTACTGACTGGCCGTGTATTTCCCAGAGCCGTACGAGTCCGGGCTGAAGTGACTCGATGCCGCCCCAAAACTAGGGTTAGTGTAGGAGGTGTCGCCTGACGTCGTCGAGTATACATCTTCCTCCTCCTCCTCCTCGGAAGGAGTGCCGTAGTACGCCTGGGTGGGGTAGGACTCGTACTGTGATTTCTTGGGCAGAGCAGGTATCGGCAGCGAATAGCTAGGGGGAAAGTAGTGGGCGGCCATGGTCAAGAAGAGGAGCTAGAGGAGGAACAGAGAGCACAGGCTGTTGGTGTATGTGGAATAGAGATGGAGGAGGGCAGGCCAGCAGAAACGGCAATATCAAGGTCTTTATATCCGGGAGAGGCCATCTTTCTTGGTCTCCTATGGCTACTGCCGCTTCACAGTATAGAACAAGGTCTTCTACCTCCACCACGCGATGAGCAGATAACAACTGGCCGAGGGACATCGAACCATGCCCCTCGTGGCCACCAAGGCTTGGTCACATAGAGGCAGACGGTAATGGGGGGGGGGGGGGGGGGCGCTCAAGGCCGGGATAAAGGGCGCCAATATTATGAGATATGACAGACTTAACACAGCCTGACAATGCCAGCAGCAGACCAACGATTATACACATACACATGACGAAAGCATGCGTGTGATAGAAGCGGAAGTTGAGCAGCAGATCACGCCAAAGCCGGGACCTTTAACAGGACAATCACAAGAAAACCCTCGGGAAGAAAGGGGATTGAGGATTGTGGGGTTACACAAGACGCTGGAAGCAGGCAGAGGTAGTTCGTCTTCTAGTCTGACACAGCCTCTTGGTGGAATCGAGGAGAGCCAAGCTTTGGCCTGTTTGGCGGGTTGATTTCGAGATGGCACTTACACCATGCGCACGGTGTGTATTGTATTGCGAGACTGTGTGCAATAAGCATGTGGGATGGCGAGGATCTGACGCTGAGTAGGACTCCTGCGCACGGTGTCACACGGTGTTACACGGGGGTTGACCAAATAGGGTTTGCAGCTACTACCAACAACCGCCTCTCCTCTTCCCTCTTCTCCCACACCACACCCGCAGTCACTTGCACTTGCCAGTCTCTCCGTTCTTTTTGTCTTCTTCTCTTTTCTTACTCAAAGTACTTGCTGCTGCCCTGCTCCCCCTCTCTTTCAACTGGCGGCCAGCAACAACGACCCACGGCGTCCTGCACCTGGCCATGCAGTGCGCCACACGCCTCGGTGACGAACACACAACATGCTTCTGAGATGAACAAGGTATGCGGGCGGAGACAATAGACAATAGAAGCAAACAGTTCAGTGTCTGGGTCTGTAGCTATGAGCCGGAAAGACCACGCGGGGTATCGTCGGTAGCCATGGAGAAAGCTAGAACGAGACGACCAGTATGCACCGATCGCACCATCTCCTGGTCTCTCTCTCTCCCTCTCTTTCTAGTTCTTCTCAGAGACGCGGAATACAGGTGTGCCTGTGTAGGGCAGAGGGCCAAGCCATGACAAGCCTGTTCTCTCGTTCGCTCATTTCCATGTCTTTGCAGCCAGTCACTTACGGTCACTGACACTGTGACCGACACTGTCACTGTCACTGTCACAGCAGCATTCCTCTCTGCAGCCGTGCAACCACACACATATCACCCCCCGAGGACGAAGAGCGTACTTGTGCTGAGAGTCCCCTCACCACGCCACTTTTGTTTTCTTTTGACGGGCCTTGTTTTGGGCTTGTTCGCTCGGTTGTTGCTACTCTGTCACTTGTTTGTGGGTTGACAGCAGGACTCAGAAACTCTTTTCTCCAGATACACACTCACTCATCACGAGTCTCTCTTAGACACACCGGCAGAGGCCAGCCCTTTTCCCTTTTCTTTTTCCCCTGCCAATGCTTTCTCCCTTGACTTGGTCGGCCAAGATCACCCATTGCGGCTGCTGCCCGTAGCCGCATCGTGTCTCGCCTCCCCTCGCCCAGCATTCTTCTCTCCACACTTACTCGAGATCGCATGACAGACCGAAGAAACACGATAAGAAACGACAAAAAGTACTCGGCGAGGCGCCCGAAGGAAGAAAGGGGAGTGTTCGGTGGGGGGGATGCCAGCAAACCACTCACCACTCACCGGTCATTCTCTTTATCTCTCTCTCTCTCTCTCTCTCCATCCGCGCCTTGCTGTAGTTTTCCGTTCCCCCCTTTTTTTGCTTACACAGCACACGAAGCACGAAGCACAAAGCATCCATCCATACAGCAAGCTCACCAGACTCGTTGAACGACAAATTACGCACAACCAAAAACGCACTCGCGGCGTGAAACAGGAAAGCAAATGGGAAAAAAAAATAAAAACAAAAGAAAAAAAAAGAAAAAAAAGGCGCCCAGTCCAGTCATGGACGGCTGCCCAATGACACGCTTGTTGCACAAAGCCGGTGGCTTACATGTAGTGCGGCTTGCATGTTTGTTATGTAGTATGGAATGGATGGCCTCAGGCTGGAACTCTTACTCTTCGCCGCAGGTTTTTGTGTGTTTGTGCTGGGATCTGCGCGCACTAGACGTGATACCGGTGTGACATGTGTGTGATTTCTCATTAGACGCACCGCACTGCAAAGCAAGGCAAAACAAAGGAATGTACAAATGAGCTGCTTGTCTGGTGCTGCTGATGTGAGTGAGCCATTATGGAAGCCAGGACTTACAGAAATAAGGGTTATCCGGTCAGCACTAGGGTTGACTCGGAAGACTCAAAAACGAAAACTTGCCCCTTTTTCTGGACGTCGGAGAAAAGCACGAAATTAAGGTTTGTCATCTCTTTAAAGATTGCTGAAGAGTTTTGAATTACATGTGACAGAACAAACTAACTATGGGGGAGAAAAAAAAAACGAGCAGCAGGGGCGTCAATGAAGTTGGTGCGGCGGCTAATGGAGCCAAGCAGCAGCTCCTTTTCCACTGCTGATTGTAGTGAGTATTTCTGGGTGAGGCGAGACAGGGAGAGAGGGAGAGAGGGAGAGAGGGAGAGAGGGAGAGAGGGGGAGAGAGAGAGAGAAACAAAAAAAAAAGGGTATCAAATCAAGCATATAGAAAACAAAAGAAACGGAGGACTGCAGAGTAAGGGAGAAGGCCAAGATATTAGCGCAAGTATTGCATATAGATACAGCAAAGGAAAACAGGATAAAAAAAAAAAAGACAAGATATCAAAGAATATTAAGTAAATAAAAGACGCCAGACCAGCAAGTGCACGCGTCTAGCCAAAGATCTTCAGAAAGCCCCAGACACCCAGGCTGCTGAGCACGGGAATGGTCAGGTTGTCATCCCAGCCAAACAGATCCACGACCTCGCTGGCCGACGCAATGAAGCCTGTAAACACACTGACAATTCCCAGCGCCGCGCCGCCCGAGACCGTTGCCTGCGCGGGCGTCATGCCCAGCACGCCCGCCACCGGCCCGGGCAGATGAAGCTCGCCGGTGAACATGAAGGGGAAGTGCTCGTCGCCGGGCTGGAAGCCGACGCGCGGCGCCAGGTAGCCCCAAAAGTACAGTGCCGTGGCAACGCCCGTGAGCATGGCTGCCAGAGACCCGGCCAGCGACTTGCCGCGCCGCACCTTGGGCGTGTAGCGGCCGTACAGCCGGCCAAAGGTGCTGGCGGCCGTGTCGCACCAGCTGAGTAGCATGACGCCCAGCAGGCCAATGTCCTTGGGGAAAAAGTGCAGCGCGGTCCAGGCGCCGAGCAGGTAGAAGATGACGCCGTTGTAGCCCGAGTATTCGCTCTCGCGCATCAGGGCGCCGAGGGCACGCACGTAAAAGGCGTTGAATGACGGCACGTTGTGGCGGAGCACGTCGACAATGGTGATGGGGATCAGGGCCCCCATGAGCCACGGGGTCACCGATGTGGTTTGCGTGCCGCTCACATAGAGCCAGAGAGAGAAGAAGCCAATGGACACGTGCAGAGCTTTGCGTGGTACTTCGTGCCGGTGGACAAAGGCCTTCCATTGGCTGTGGATAGGGATCAGACCCATGGGGCTTGGGCAGCGATTAAGGTCCCAGTTCCAGGCTGATGTTGACGAAGGGGTCAGGAGAGAGGGAGGGTTCTTTTTTGTGTGCCGCATTGTAGGCTGGGAATTATTTTGGTCTTGTTGTTGGAAAGCGGACGACGACGATGATGATGATGCGGTGGTGGCTTTCAAGGGCAATGCCGAGTTGGTCTTACTGCCCAGGGGGGAGTTGCTGGACGAGGCAGTATCAAGATCGTTGTCGTTGTCGTTGTGGTTATTGTTGTCACGGGCCGGATGGTCGTCGTCGTTGTGATCAGAATCGTCGATGCTGTCAGCAGAAGAATCAGAGGACGAGGGGCTCTGTTCAGGGATAGAAGTAGACGGCTGGGTTTGGTGGCGGGCACTGTTGCGCGTGGTGGTAGTAGTAGTAGTAGTAGTAGTAGTAGGAGCAGCGCTAGAAACAGGCCTGGAAGTGGTTCTGCGACGGGCCACTGAACGCGTGACAGGGCCTGAGTAATGCACCGAAGAAGTGTCCATATCATCCAGAGAAAAAGACTGTTTTGTGGGTGTTGAGGGTGCTTCGTAGTCGGAAGATTTGGCGGGGCGCTGCTGCGACTGTGTTGAAGAAGCCATTGTACGGTGTGGCGGCAGTTGTGGCGATGGCAACGACAGCGACGACAATGACGGTGATGGTGGTGATGAGGGGGGGCAGTAAAAAGCCAGCAAGTGGGATGAAAAAAGCGGAAGAGCCGGGCTTTGTGTGGTAGGCGAGAAAGGGAGCAGACTGAAGCAACAGGGGCGGCGAATCTTTAAGGCAGATGGAGAAAAAAACAACAGCCAGGGCGAGAGCGAGAGCGAGAGCGAGAGCGAGAGCGAGGGCAATGGCAATGGCGATGGCGATGACGATGGCGATGACGATGGCGATAAAGGTGCATGCAAATGCGGAAATAAAGGGGGGCGAGAGGGGGATAGGGATTCGGATGTCACCGCTGCTCTTGCTGCTGCTGCTGTTGTTGCTGCTGCTGCTTCTACTGTTTCTGTTTCTGTTTCTGTTGATGCAAAAGGCAAAGAGGTGTGGGGGCCTGCAGAGGAGGAGGGCGACGCCAGTGACAAAGACGGCAGTGCTGTTGTGCTGGTTCTGTCGTTTGCTGTTTCAGCAGCAGGATGCACTATGACCTGTGGAATAGGGGGAGCTGCCAGCAGTGGCGCTTGTTCGTGCCATAGACTTGGCTTCAGGGGCTCGCAGGGCGCTGGAGAGCCATTTGCCACAGTGGCCACAGCGGGCACAGCACTGGAAGGCAAATCTGCAGCGGCCTTGGTGTTGTTGTAGGTGTTGCTGTAGGTGCTGGTGCTGGTGCCGGTGCTGGTTTGGTCGTTGGCATCAGGGCTCTTCCTGGCACACGTCCGACCAGGGCTCTGATTGGGCCTGGGCGGGGTTGACGACAAGCACTGTCCAGCAGAAACGGCAGCGGAAATTGCAGGCAACGGGGATTGTCGACGTTGGAATTTGGTTGCATGTGCTTGAGGCCGAGATGGATTGTCGTTGTCGTTGTCGTTTGCCCGCGGGCTTGGGCCGTCAGAATCCTCACTCGGCGATGATGCTCGGCGCGCCGATGGAGCAGGCGAAAACTCTGCTGAAGCCGAAGCCGAAGCCAAAGACCAAGATGAAGCCATTGTTTCGCCTGGCCTTGCACAGAGTGACGATTATACCAAAGAATGCGAGCGTGGCACTGAGGGCATCGCCAGAAGCCGTCGTTCGCTAATTGACAGGCGCCTGTCCAGATGGATGCAGCAAGTGCCAGAGCCTGAAGAATGGCGATGATGCTTGTGTTGAATTGAAGCCAGCACGAGAAGAAGCAGAGTTTTCACGATTACTTGATTAAATTCTACGAAATATTTTTTTAATTTTCTTTTTCGGTGTGGCCTTGGATTTGTTTTCGCTCCTGCCTTTTCGATGTTGTTCACCGGATTTGCACGCGTTCGCAAGCTGAAGACAGGCGCCCCACTTAAGAGGCTAGCTTCTAGCAGCCCATCTTTTATCTTATCTTATCTTATCACTCCGCCAAATTTTTGAAGTCGCAAACAACATCATCGCAAAAGCACAGCCAAGCTCGGCTCTTGCTACTTCTCTGCATCACGCTCGCCCGCTCGCCCGCCCGCCCACCTTCCTCGCCATGTCAAAAGAAAAGAAAGCCGACCCGCGCGCCTGGAAGACAATCCAGCCGCCGCTGCCCTCGTGGGTGTTAGACTACGCCGAGGCCAACGGCTTTGCCAAGATGACGGCCGTCCAGGCCAGCGTGCTACCGCAGTGGATCTCCAAGAAGGGCACCGATGTTGTGGTCGAGGCTGTGACCGGCTCGGGCAAGACACTCGCCTTTCTGCTGCCCATCTGTGTGCGCTTGCTGGGCCTCGGCGAGCCTACGAAACGGCATAACATTGCTTCCATCATCATCTCGCCGACGAGGTAGGTCGCCCGCCATAGATACACACACACACTCAGTCCTCGTCGCTTTCCTGACATTGCACAAAGTGACAACTGGCATGTAGGCAAAAAGTCCAAAGGTCCTCTTTCTC
>JADILG010000233.1:0-30090 GCA_017591655.1 Thielaviopsis populi
GAAAAACAGGGCAAAGGGGGGGGGGGGGATTTGTGTATGTGTACATGTGTATGTACGTACAATGCGGCCGGGTGGGTCCCCCCCCCCCCGGCGGAAAGAGCAACGGGCGAAAAAAGATGCAGTTGCCGTTTGTGAGGTTACAGTGCTGCCTGTCTCGGCCTGCCTTCCTCCTTCCCCGTGCCTTCGCAAAGCTGAGCAACAGCTCCTGCTCTTTCTTCCATTCTTTCCCATTTGCTTCGGCGCTTGCCTTGTCATTCGGTGTTTCTATTTTTTCTCTCTCTTTCCTTTTTCTTTTTCTTTTTTTTCACCCTCCTGCCCTTCCCACCCCCACCCCACTTCCTGCCTTCTATCCTCCTGCCTGTTTTGGGGCAGAACAACGACCCGCTGTAACCAACGCCCAGCGACCTCATCCTTCCCTCATCTTCGCCAAACTACAATGCCATCAAATCTGACTCCTCCCGGTTTTATTTTTCTTTCTGAGGAGCGTGCATAGGATAAACAAAAGAAAAAAAAAAAGAGAAAAAAAAAAGGCACCAAGACAGCGCCAGCGCCAGCATGACCAACGTCAGCATGGCCAACGTCGGGTCAGGCCTTGATCGTTCCACATTAAAAGCCACACAACTAGGCCAGGGCCTTGACGTTGGGCTTGGCCCGGCCAGATGTGCAAGCAAAGGAGCCATGCCGCCTGCATCTACAAGGCTAGGCAAAGACACGACGAGCACGGAACTTGGTGCACAAGCAGGCCTTTGATACTGACTGGCCAGCCGTCTGTCTTCCCCTTTGCGCAACTTTTTGTCTTTGCACAGAAATGTCAAAGCGTGCCTGAAATATCCTGTCTCCCTGTCTTCCTTCCTTCCTTCTCGCCCTCCTCATCTCACGGTCCGGTTCTAGCCCGTTCACCCGGCCCAGTCCGACCCTTGGCCTTAAGGCGCCGCCCGTCTTTGTTTGCCCTTGTATTACTCTCTCTCTCTCTCTCACTTGATCTTTTTCCTCTTCCCAGCTCTCTGCTGGTTTCTTGATTTCCTAATCTTACTTTTTGCTCCTCTCCTGTCTCCTCCTCCTCCTCCTCCTCCTTTCATGTATCCCACCCCCCCGTGTTTGAGCTTTGTGACTGTGACCTGCTCCAATGTCGGTCAGGCCTTTGATACTTCCTGCACTTTTAACCCCGTGTATAACTTCAAAGTTCACTTCATACAAACGCCACCATGTAGTACCACCTGAGCAACTCGCTTGCATGCATCTTGGCCATCATCAAGCCCACATATAGGGAACGCACATTCGGCCAATCACAGCCCAAGACCTTTGCTCACCCATCCTATTTATACTAAGCTTAGACCTGCCCTTTCAACAACCAGTCCGATATGGTCTAACGGTTAGGATACCTCGTTTTCACCGTGGGGGTCGGGGTTCGATTCCCCGTATCGGAGAACATAAGCCGCACCTGCGGTAAATTTTTTTGTTTTGTCTCTGCAGCTCCCAACAATAACTGCCAGCAATCTGCTGATATACATCTTTTTTTTTTCTCGTTCCTTTCTTGCCGTCGTTCGACTGGACTCTGAGGTGAAAACAGATATGTTAGGGTTCACATATCGCTATTTGTCCTGTGCTTACAGCCCCACTCAAGCTTACATCAAAAGGATTTAGTCTGCATGAAAATATGTGGGCCTACCAACACATCAAGATCCACCTTCAACGATCCACAAAAAGACTAGCATCTGGTGTAACATACACTGTCGAGAAATACAAACATAATTATACTAGGGCTTGTAACGGGTCTCTCTCCACACCTAACCCTAGAGCCACACAACTATTGTGAAACCTGTGTCAACCTTCAGAACAACTTCCGTGCTACATCCATCCCGAACATGCCCCAATGCCATTGAACCACGACCTTCATCATCCCCGAACCGTCCAGAGACTACCAGATGTTCTCAGTGTCCGGAATAACCGTGATTGTACGCCCCATGATAGGCGTTTTCGTATCGTGACGGATACCCAGCCGACGCAGTCCACGTGTCACTAGCCTCGTACTCCTCTAGCCGAGAGTTATATGGTGAATAGGCCTGATGGGCCGGGCCTTGATGCTGGGGCGTGTGCTGAGGCTGCGGCGTGCCTTGGTGCTGTGGGGCATCCTCATACTGGGGAGTGCTATAGTACTGGGAGGGGGGGTGTTGATGCTGATGCCGCTGCTGGTTTTCGTACTGGCGATGGAACTGTGGAGTATGGTGCTCTGTCTCGTGATAGTATGGCGGTGTTTGGTACGGCGCACGGCAAGAATGCTCCGGGGTCTGGAAGCTGCAATCTTTGTACTGGGATTGATATGGCTCTGTCTGGCCTCCAACCCCGGCCCCGGCCCCGGTCTGCAAGCTCCGCTTGTGGTGATGCCGAGACACCTTCTCTTTGCGATATCTCTCACCCTCATAATCTTCGCTATATCCAGCTGGCCGCAACAGCGGCGCAGGCGCCAGCTGGCGAGACGAGGGAATCTGGATATCTCTTGCCGAGCGGCGCAGATCAAAGATGTCGTGCTGGAACTCCTCAATCACATACTCGGCCAGCCTGTCGGCTTCAGCGCGCAGGGTCGCCATGTTGCGCTGCACCGTGCGCACCGAACACGCGCAGCCCGTCTTGGCAATCAACTGCTCGGCCGTGGCCGTTGGCGTCAGAATCAGCGCTATGCGCAGCCGAGTGGCTATTTCCTCGTTGATGGCATGCGGCCGGCCGGGCCGCTGCGCCGAGCTGCTGCACAGGCTGCCGTGCGTCTTTATGACCGCTGCAATGCTCTCGATCGTCTCAAATTCCATGGTCACCAGCTGCTTGGCCGCGCCTTTGACGCAGCCGCCGTTGACTAGCTCGTAAATGCGCTGCCGCTCGGCATCCGTTAGCGACGGGATTGTGAGGCATGCGTATTTCAGGTGGCCAGGCTCTTTCTTGGCTCGTCGCTCTGTCCGCGGAGCTGTAGTTGGGGGAGGTGTCGAGCCGGTATGCATTGCTTCGAATGGCATGTTGATGTTGGGTACTGAGTAGGTGGATTGGCCTGGCTTGGCTTGGCTGTAGGGAGTTGCAAAGAAAAGCTTGCTGACTGGTGAGCAGACTGAAGTTTTCAAAGACGGATGAGGCTTTCTCGGCAGCAGTAGGAGATGAAATGGGGCGAGCTGCACCAGCTTTATATCTTGGGTAGGATGCACTGTACCATAAAAGGTCAACAGACTACGAGAATAGGCCACTCGTCTCTAGACTCCTGTTTTCTGATGTCAGCGTTGCTCTCTACAGTTCTCTACAACCCTTCTACATGTGCTGGCTAATGGTATCCAGTACTCTGCCACTTGGATGCCATCTTCTTCTTGCTGCTCAGCATATCCCCCCCCCCCGGCTTCCCTCTACGATCACCAACCCGGCGAGCGAGATGATGCCGTCTGGTAGGGTCTTTGCCTCAGCAGCTGTGCCGCCACGGATCGCCCACTCAAATATAAGCCTGTAAGCTAGAGGCACATAAGAGATGTGGCAGACCTTTCTTCAGCGTGGCTTGGTGCTGGGACGCCAACTTTGCGCAGAGCTGAAGCGCGTGAAAAAAGAAAACGAAAAAGAAAAAAGAAAACGAAAAAGAAAAAAGAAAAGAAAAGACAAGACAAGAAAAGCAACCAAAGAAGAGAGATAAGAACAAAGAGGAAGGTCGTGACGAGGTATCTTTCTACCCAGCCAATAGGCCGGGCTTCTGTCCGAGAACCCGGGGAGCTAGCCCAGGGCCGATCAAGCAGGCGTTTAAAAGGGATTTGCCCTGGGGCATGCCATGCCATGTAGAAAGACGGGCAGACAGGCAGACGGGCAGACATACGGTTTGAGTCTCTACTGCTAGATGGGAGGGCAACCCCACCCCCCTCCCTCCCCCTCTTCAAGATGTTTGAGCTCAGTGCCACTACCACACTGCCCCTACCATCACAGTCTGCCATCTGCTACAAAGGGCAAGCATGTAGCTCTTCATGGCATGCAGAGCGCATTACATGATGTCTGTCGTAACGAATGACAAATTACTATCCATCAAGCGAGTCAAAAGAGCCTCTCCAGCTGAAGTTCCAGAGAGAGAGAGAACAAAAGAAAGAGAAAAGACGACCACCCACAATCAGTCTTGTTGTCGTAGACCCCCCTCCCCCCCTTTAATTTTTATTTTTTTCCCCCTTTGAGTACCCTTTCTTTTTTTCTTCTCTGTTTTTTCCAGCGCACAACCCGCTGCTCTGGAAACACACTATAGCGCCGTCCGACACAAATCCGAGGTTCTTTGAAGCCTGCGCCAGGCGCGGCCAAGAAGCTGACCTCTCTCAGCTTCAGCAGCTACCCGGCCGCGGCCCGGCCGGTCGCCCATGGTATGGCACTTGACAAGCAAATGACTTGCTTGGCACTACCGGCGGCTGCATATTGCACGCCCATAAAAACACGACCCAAATCATAGTCTGCAAGAGCTCGCGTCTGCATTTTTCTTTTGTTCGTGTGACTTGGTGGCCCACCTCCACCACCACTATCCCCTCCCTCTTAGTTCACCAGTCCAGAGATTGGCCGGGGCTTTGCTCGACGCTGGGGTAGATGTCTCAGCTAGCACTGCGACGTGACTTCGGGACAAAGAGCAGCACCAAGGGTGGGGGAGAGAGAAGGGGGCATTGGTATAAAAGGGGATTTGTGGCAGGTGATGCCCGTCGCAGCCGATCAGCTGTAAAAGCTGAAGCCCGGCGCTGCAATGAGAAAGCGACAGGTCAGAAAAAAAAAAGTCAATGGGCGTCGATGAGCGTGGGTGCCTGTATGCTTTGCTTCTTGCATGCACTATCTTGTGATACACGATTTGTGTATGCGTGTGGGTGTACGACTGCGTGGTTTTCTTCGCTATTTTTTTTTCAACTCTGAATAATACACAGCGATGAGCATGTATATACAGCAGTGCATAACATAGACGGACCTCTCTTTCCGGCAACCGTTTTGTGCTTCTGCCGCTGTTATCCGATCCCTGTGCAGCTGGCCTTGCCCGGAGCTTTATATACAGCAGCATCTGCTCTTGCTGAGAAAATGGCTGCCACACAAGACACTGGCCTCAGCTTCAGCTTCAGCTGCCTGTCGCTCTGTTGGTCTTTTCCCATGTAATTTGGCAACCTCAGCTCTGGTCTTTTGCTTGTCCCCAACCGACGAAGCCGTCTGTGTGTAGACTACAGTCTATAGACAGTTCTGCCTATTATCTCAGTGCTCTGCCATTTGGCTACCTCTGTTTCTCTTCACATGTGCAAGTGCATGTTGTATCAATGCAACGGCTGCCCGCTCTGTCGCAGATGACCGCCTTTCATCTGAAAGCCCGCTTCTTCCCCGGCCTTTGAGAAGCCCCAAGATGCAGAATGCAGACATGGCATGTTGTTGAAATAAGAATTTCTAGGAATGGAAGGCACATGAGATGGCCTTCGAGATGAAAGAGTAGTTGCCCAAAGTTCAGATGACTCTATACCGATATTGCAGTTGCCAATATGTATAATCTTAGTCAGCATCATCACCACCAGGCAAACAATGCCTCATGAGTGCAGCCTTTGGAGACAAGTTTGTTTGTAGGGCGGTTCCAAGTCGCATTTCCTCTCTCTGTTCATCTCTCTCTCTCTGTCTCTGCTTTCTTTCTTTCTGTCTTGTTTCCTTTGGAGCCAGAGTCCAGTCCCCGCCCGATACCAACAACGCCCGCCCTGCCGCCATGAACTGCAACTCCATCTCACTGACCAACACGCCCTACGTATGGCCCGAGGACTGGCCGCGATTCACGCTCCTGCCGCGCACAACCAGCCTGATCCCGCCCGTGCGCACCATCCATCGTTACTTTGTGCGGGCCTGCGACGGCGCCGAAGACCACACCATTGCGCCGCTGCGCATGATTTGCACGGTGCGCGGCCCTGCGTTTCCGCTACGCTGCGGGCCGCTTTGCCGTATCTGCGGCGATGAATGCAAGCTCCAGGGCCCCGAATTGACAGCGAAAGCGCCCGCTACAGACGCTTCTGCTGTTACTCCTCCTCCTGCTGCCGTGAGAAGTGGTGAGCTAGCTGTAGCCGCTGGTGGGTGCAGCTCCGAGGGACCATTTGCCACCGACGTTCGTCCTTTCTGGTACTGTGACAACAGCCATGCCTTTTGGTTTGCATGCCACAACGATATGTATGGAGTGCTCCCCGAGAACCCGCGCTGCTATTGTCTCTTTACGTCGCGGCTGGTGCAAGATGGCGACCGGTACTACTACCGCTGTGCCAGCGCCGGCTGTGGGTACATTGTCGACTATCCCGTGGACATTTGGCCGCCGCCGGCCATGACACTGGAAGAAGGAAAGGAAACGCTGCAGCGGATTGCCGACGACGGTGGGGATGACTACTTTGAAGACATCCTCGGTGTGGTTTCCCGCATAGACGAGAACGGGGAACGCATCTTTAGACAACCCGACGCTGGACCGCGGCTCAGAGCGCACAGCTTTTCTGGATAGACGTTCGAGACTTCCTGAGGACCTGCTTGACGAGCCAGGGATGCTTTGCTTTTCTAGACTAGCATTAGTAGTAACAAGGACAATGTCTAGCCCAACAACCCGGCATTGGACAAATAAGGCCTGCAGGTGTGAGACTAAAACGCGGTTGACAGGCGGCAGCATAGTGGAACAGGCACATAGGTAGAACAGAATGCAAAGCAAGTATGACAAGGGCCAGCTTGAGTCGAGGACGTCGAAAAATGGCTAGTAATATTGAACGGGAAACGCAAGGGAACACAACAGAAAATCAGGAAGGGGTGTTTAATCAAGCTGCGGCTGGGGTTAGCGCAGGCCTCGACCGGGTGTACGTCGTTGGAGAGAGAAGCACTCACGGGTGTTAGGAACGACTCGGCAACGAAACGTGCCCGAGCGTTGAGCTGGAGATAGATGCGGTTAGTCCATGCGTTATCGTCGGAGGAGGAGCAGCCGTTGAGTAGGACTCACGAATAGCTTCATTTCTGATATTTCCTTGTCGACCTCCTCCATGAACTGGATGATGAAGTCGACCAGCTTGTGCTTGAGCATTTCTTCGGTGTGGAAGTTGGTGATGAGGAAGGAGATGTCGTAGCCCTGTGGAACGCAGCATGTTAGCTTCTGAGCTTATAGTCATGCGGGCTGCCCTGGCCACGGTAGCCAGGCACTTGTCAGCCTCGCTGTCCTCACGCCGGCTCAGCCTCGTGGGCATGGCCGCAGCTGTCGTACCTTGATCGGCTTGCGGCGCAGAATAAAGAACGACTCGGCACGCTGCGTCAAGAAACGTGTAAACTTGTGCACCAGAATCTGCTCAATCTCGTCGGCCTGCTTGATCTTGATGCTGATGCGCACCGAGTTGATGCTGGGCTCAATCAACACGCGCTCGTTTTCGTTGCGGGCAATCGTCAGCGGCGTCAGGAGCACCTCGGGCGACGTGCGGGCTTCGACCTCCGGTACGTTGTGGCGCTCCGACACCTGCGAGGCAAAGTTGGAGAGCGTCAGGGCAGCCGTCAGCGAGCTGCGGACGCACTGGAGATACGGGCGGAGGGACTGGGACTGCAGTGGCAATGTGGCGGCGGTTAGCGGGTGCTTGGGATTGAATTGAATTGAATTGAATTGGCGGATAGTCAGAGTGCGGCAGCAGACGCCAGCCCGGAGGTGGCACGCGGCAGGGCCAGCATGGGACGGAACGCCCGGGCGGATGCCAGAGCACAGCCCACAGCCGAAGCTCCTATCGCGAGCTTTCTAGGCGCCATCGCCCGAGCTTGTTCAAGGGACTCACCATGATCGCAGGGGCGGAAAGAGGAACGGCAGCTGTCTGGGAAGTGCACAATGTAGCAGGACGGTGAAATTGGCAAGACAGTCCGGCAAAACAGGCGAAAAAAAACAAGGCGAGCTTCAACAACAACAACAATAGCTGCAAGCTTGGATGCCAGCATTTGCATGACGACACTGTTGAGCTTAGCCCAGGCTCCATCTCTGGCCTTTCTGGGCGCCTAACCCAGACGGCGGGGTTAGGGTCAATTTCACGTGACATTTGGAGTGTCCACATTTACGCGGGCATTTAACCGCGACGAGGCTTGGCCTTTCTCAGAAAAAGTTGCGACGGTATCGCAAGGCTGAGCCTTGTTTCTGCATATTTCCCGGCACTCTCATTTCTCTACTCCATCCCAACTCTCAATTATCTTGGAACGCCCGCAAAGACTCGTAGCCAGTCTCGGATCTGACGCATTCAATAACAGTTAGCCACCCGATTATTCCTGCAACTGCACTCGCCGCTACCCATTCTCCCGCAACCGCCGGCTCTTCAACCTTCGGCTCCCCCCCCCCCCATCATGGCCGCCAGCGAAGCTCCTCTCGAGGAACTCAAGCCTCCCGCCGGCGTTGTCCGCCCTCCGCCTGAAATTCGGGTGATTCTCGAAAAGACTGCCGGCTATGTTGCGCGCAGCGGCGCCGTGTTTGAAGACCGAATCCGTGCCAAGGAAGGCGACAACCCCAAGTTCAGCTTCCTGACACCCGCAGACGCCTACCACCCGTTCTACCAATGGCGCCTTTCCGAAATCAAAGCTGGTCGCGGCACCGACGTTTCAGCCGGCCGGGTCGGCGAGGCTGCGGCACTCGCCAAAAAGGTGCCGCAGGGCCCGCCAAAACCGCCGGCGTACGAGTTCTCGGCGCGAATGCCGCGACTGAGCCAGAAGGACTTGGAGGTCATTCGCTTGACGGCGCTGTTTGTGGCGCGCAACGGCCGGTCCTGGATGACGCAACTGGCACAACGCGAGACGGGTAACCCGCAGTTCCAGTTCCTGGTGCCCAACCACACATTCCACACATTCTTCCAGAACATGGTCGACCAGTACAAGCTGATTCTGGAGATGAGCGGGCTCGACGGCAAGGGCACAAAGCTGCAGGAGGAGCGCATCGAAGCGCTCACAAAAAACATTGTCGACAAGTTCAACGTGCTGGCGCGCGCGAAGCAGCGCGCCGAATACGCGCGCTACGAAGAAGGCGAGAAGAAGAAAAAGGCCGAGAAGGAAGAGGAGGAAAAGGTTGAGTTTGAACGCGTTGATTGGAGCGATTTTGTCGTTGTCGAAACCATCACCTTTGACGACTCAGACGACACGGCCGACCTGCCGCCGCCCGCTAATCTCGCCGACCTCCAGTATGCCTCACTCGAAACCCGCAAGCAGGTCTCCATCAGCGCCGATCGCCGCATCGAGGAGGCCATGCCCACCGACGACGAACGACCCGTGTACTACCCGCCAGCCCAGCTGACTACGGGCGACTTTTCACTACCTGTGCACCCGGCTGCAACAACAGCGCCAACACTACCAGCCCCACCGGCCAACCCCCCGGTGGCAATGGCCTCGGGGCCCATGGCTCCGCCACCCGGCGTGTATCTGGATCCATACGAGGAGCAGCGGATTCGCGAGCGTGCAGAGGCCCAGGAGCGCGTGAGACAAACCAAAGAACAGGCGACAGCCGGGCCGGGCGCGTCGGTGAAGATCAAGGAGAACTACGTGCCGAGAGCACAGAGGGGCCAGAAGAAGGCCATGGCAATTTGCCCCAACTGCCAGCAAAAGATTCCCATGGACGAACTCCAGGAGCATATGAAGAGTGAGTTTTCTTTTTTTTTTCTCTCTTTTTCCTTCCCCCGTCTCTATTTCTACACACAAGCATCGCTCCAAGTCTAGCCTCGCATCTACTAACGCTCCACACAGTCGAGCTGCTCGATCCGCAGTGGAAAGAACAAAAGACCAAGGCCGAGGCCCGCTATGCAACAACCAACATCTCCACAGCCGATGTCGCCAACAACCTCAAGCGCCTGGCCAGCCAGCGGTCCGACGTTTTCGAGGACATACAGGGCTTGTCGGAGGAGGAGCTTGCGCGACGCAAAAAGACGGGCGCCATTGGCACCGACGGCCGGGCGGAAACCAAGTCTGGGCCGCAGATGCCGCCAAACATGATGCCCAGGTACGGGAATGGCCGGTAGTGGGGACGTGTGTGTCTATTCGAGGAATTGTTTGGATGCGTAGGTCTAGGTCTAGGTGTAGATGTAGGTTTGGGTCTGGGCTTGTTGGGTATATCTTCAGAGTTGAAACTTGCTCAAGCTGCTTTACATCCATACTTTTTGTTCTCTTCTTAATTGGAATGCGGCCGTCGCTGTGGGCAGGCGTCCAGTAGGCTACAGGTCTTTGCACAGTGCCTCCTGTGTCTCGTGTCTCGTCCTTGTCTCGTGCCTCGTGCCTCGTGTCCCGTCCCGATGATGTCAGACCCTGCTACCAAAACAGAAAGAGCCCTGAACTGCAGTTGGAGCTCCAGAAACTGCCCAAAAAAGAAGACAATCCGGAACGGAACAACCTTGACGCCGTGATATCTCGGGAAACTGCCAATTTCACCAGCCTGCGCCCTCTTTTTCCTTGCGCAGTTGCCCTTTTTCCCCTACGCCGGCCCTGCGGCACGTGACGAGGCTGCGGCTTGCTGGCTTATCACCACTTTTTTTTTCTGCCTGGAGGCTTAGCCCAATCGGCTTCCAGCCTTTCCGTTTCTCCCCCTCCTCCCCCCGCCATGTAAACAACAAGCTCACCACGACGAACACCAGCCATCGACATCGCATTTCCAAGCCGCTGTATTTTGCACTCTTTTCAGTTTCTTTATATATAATTTTTTTTTTATCTCTGCGCGCGTTTGCAACTAATTCTTAATTCCTGCTCCTCCTTTTGTCTGGCCTCACAGCATCTCTCGACCCCGCCTCCGCCCACGCCCAGCCTCCGTTCTCTGCCCCCCTCCCCGCTCCTCCCCTCCCCTCCGATTACAGCCATGCAGTCCATGCCCGACACGCGCTCGCAAACCTTTGACGAAATATACGGGCCGCCCGAGAACTTTCTCGAAATCGAGGTGCGCAACGCGCGCACGCACGGCGTCGGCCGCCACATGTACACAGACTACGAAATCGCGTGCAGCACCAACATCCCTGCTTTCAAGCTGCGCTCGTCGACGGTGCGCCGTCGTTATTCCGACTTTGAGTACTTCCGCGACATTCTGGAGCGCGAGAGCGCGCGTGTCACCATCCCGCCGCTGCCCGGCAAGGTGTTTACGAATCGCTTCAGCGACGATGTCATCGAGGCCCGGCGCGCTGGCCTCGAGAAGTTTTTGAAGATTGTCGTCGGTCACCCGCTGCTGCAGACGGGGAGCAAGGTGCTGGCGGCCTTTGTACAGGGTGGGTTGTCTTTGTCCCGGGTGGTCTTGCCTTATGTGCCTGTGGCGGGGCTCGGTTTTCTTTTTACTAACTTTCTTTTACGGTAACAGACCCTAACTGGGACCGCAATGCCTGGTGATGAGGCTCAACCTAAGCAGGGCTGGGGCTGGGGCTGGAAGGCCAGGTCAGAGACTAGCCGGAACAAGCTGGCTGCTTCGGGAGCAGGAAACCCGTACCAGACGGCAGCGCGCTCATTCTCTGCTGTTTAGCCATGTATGCACAGACGCTAGTATGTCGTCGTGCCGGCGCCTGCCTCTCCGTCTCCCAAGGCAGCAAGCCCCGTGCATATCGAAGCTTCCGGTCCTCGACCCGATTCCTGGAGCCTAGACCCAGATGACTCTGCCCTCCCTCGACGCCTTTTTTTTTGTTCTTTTTTTTTGCCAAGGCCTTTTCCGTCGCCCGCCCACCCCTTATTTTCACGATGCCTTTGGATTAGTTTGTGCCCTTTGGCGTTGTGGTGTCTTTTATATTTCTCTTGTCGCTTGTCATGCTGCTGCTTTGTGCCCCCCTCCCATTGTCACTGTTTCCATGGCTTTTTAGCTACAGCCGGTTTGAGTTGTCAATGCTAACTGCTTGTTTCCTGGCTTCTGGTTTGTGCCTCGCACCATTGATATTGAAAATTGTGTCGTATATGTGTCTTAGTTTGAGGTTTATATGGCTGCCTTGTAGCTTGTTCCTTCGTCATGGTCGTCGTCTTCATATTCGTCGCATGACTTCAAGACTCACAGCCCAGGCTCACGTGATAGATACGGCCAAATCCCATGAAATCCACTGAAAACATCATGCTTGATGACGCTTAATGATGTTTTTTTTCTTGGTTGCAGTAACCCTGCAAAGACCGACGCAATCGAACAAGATGTCAAATTCAAGCCCAGCTGAGGAAGACTTGCATTAGGACGAGTGCGAGCGAAGGACGCAAGGATGACACATATAGACAGGGGCACTCCCTGGACCAAAGGCAACGTTGATAAGTGGGAAAATTAGAAAGGCAAACAGCCTAGTATTAGCAAACAGCAGAAGTCATCTTGCTTCTTGGCTTGGCCTGCTGTGTTCACAAGGTGGCTGAGGCAAACAAAGAGTGGACGATTGGGGGGTGGGGTGGGGAGGTAGTAGGCTGGGTATATAGGTGCAAGGTGGGTGACTATAACAGGCAGGCACAGAAGAAGGCAAGCACAGAAAACAAGCTTAGGGAAGTTGCCCAATTCTGCTTGACAGACCAGTCGAGGCCGAGGGTCGAGTCCGTCGAGTCCAGTTAGGGAAGGAACAGAATTCGTTCCTGCTTATTCGTTTCTGGGCGCTGGTGATACTAATTGTGACTGAGAACGGCACAAAATAAGATTGTCACTTGGTGCAGGTACAGTACAGGAACAGACGAGACGTTGGAGATTGGACTGCGTTTGTTAGTCTCCGAGAGAGAGAGAGAGAGAGAGATAGCCTGTGCCAACCAAGTCAGACGCCCAGGGCCGCAGCCATGTCGCCGTATTGGGTCCAGTCGCTGGTAAACGGCCTGTATTAGACGGAGCTGTATACGGGGAACTTGGTCTTGCAGGTAGTTCCACCTAGGCTGTTGAGCTTGAACTGCTGCTCTTGTCATCTGTGTGGGCCGCTCGGGGCCCAGGCGTTGTTTGGCCGGTTGTGTTTGTTGCTATCCGCGTGAGCCATGGCCACAGCGCAAACAAAAAGGAAGCAGAAAAAAAAAGAAACGTTGTGTATGCTAGGAGCTTTGTTCATTTCATTTTTTCCCCCCTTTTTTCATTTTTCTTTTGGCATCGCTGTGCAGTGCAACAATCAAAAGCTCAAGCCTGTCGGTTTCTGCATACATGTAGGTACGCCAATGCACTTTTGTCACACCAACCAAGACACAAAATGGAGAGTCCTGGATGAGCATGTGTGTGTGTGTGTGTGTGTGTAGCTACGCTGGTATGAGGCTTTTCTGTGCTACTCGCCGTGGTAAGCCGTTGGGGTATCGGGTCTCCCAATTTGCCTCACTCGCCCTCTGGATGACATGACAAGCGCTGGAATGGAAAGAAGCGAAGCAGCAACGTCTTGATAAGGAAAATCAAACCCAAGACAAAGAAGAAGAACAGCACAGTGGACTGAAACCACGTGGGGAAGACGAGATAGCCCGTGAATTAGGTGATTTTATAGAAAAGGTTCAACATGGGGGACCCCGGCATCCCAGCCGCCGAGGCCTGTTGCATCCTTGTCGTTTTTTTTCTCTCTTGGTTTCAATGCCCCGACGCCCCGCCAAAGAAAACAGAGGAAGCAGGCAAAAGACGCTGATGGGCTATCAAGTGGTGACGTCGGGGCTGGACAAGAAGCGGTTGGCTTGGAGAGGTTATTGCCCGGGAAAACGCCGACCGTTCTGGGCCGCGGCAGTCTTTCGACAGTCGTTTGTCTGGCGGCCCTGCAAACACAGCGTTTGTTCTCATGCGCTGGTCAAAAACAAGCCGCATCACAGTGAGAAGTGTGCTTGATGTTTAAGCTGGGATGTGCAGTACATGTAAGCTGAGCCAGGCGCCAGTGCTGGCGGTGCAGGGCCAAAAGTATGGTGACAGGTAGCCGACAGGTAACTGCTCCATTGGGTTTACCCACAAGTTGTGTCGTTTGCTGGCCGTATTTTGCAGTTGCAACAAACCAACTGAGACCTTTTTTTCTTTTTTTGGTCCGCCGCCCGAGGGCTGCTCCGCTTCTAGCGCAGGAAGAAAGAGGAAGTTGGCAGGATCGAGTTGTTTCCCTAGTCTTTGACGATTTCGTCACTCACGGCTCTGCCACAGCCGAGTGAGGAAGTTGCCTCGCACCACCCAAGCAGGTATTTACATACGTGTGTGCTTGCCGAATGTGCTTTTTTTTCTTTTTCTTTTCGCGCCTGCCTTCTTTCTTGCTGACCTAATTTTTCTCTTGATATCTTTTTTTCCTTGCCCATTTTTCTTTGATGCTTTTTTCTTCCTTAAACATCAACACAAGCCTCGCGCCTTGACGTTCTTTGTGTATCGTTTTATTTCCCTTTGGCCAGTGTGATTGTCACAGCTTTTTTTTTTCCTTTTGATACTCTCCTTTTTTTTCTCGTGCGATAATATCCCGACCCGTAATACGAATTCAACCCCTCTCCCACGCATACAACAGCCGCCATTCCACACTCAGCCGTGCGCCGCATCTCGACCCGACTTGGCTGGCTTTCTATCGAGAGCTTTGCCATTGCGACAATATCAACTCTCGCAGCCTGCTGCTGCTCGTCCCACTGCCACTGCCACTGCCTAGAGCTCTCCACAGTCCTGGTCACAGCGCTGCTGCCTCACTCGTCTCACCCTGCTACCCGCTATACACTGTCCCCTCCCATCCAAAGGGCTCTCGGTCGGTTTGAGGCGTCCGTGCAGCGCACCCCTCAAATAGCCTTCTCTCTACATTGCTCGGCCGTTTTTTTCCTGCTTCATTCTCCCTTCGGGGCCTTTGTTCAGGCCCTTGTTTCTTTTTCTGCCTCACGATCCCTGTTTTGCACCTTGTACCTATTATTGTGCTGGACCAGGAAGAAGACCCTCCCTTTCGACAAACACCATGGCAATGGATGCGTAAGTACTCGAGTCTTTCCCGGTTGTCTCTTTTCTGCTGCTCTCTTTCTTGCCCATTCATCTCTTCTCCTTTGTCACTCACTCTTTTGCACCCGCCATCTCTAGTAGTGCAAGCCCCGTCACCATGGTCCTCGCTGACAGTCTCAACAGCTTTATGAACATGGCCGCCTGGACTAGCCATTCCGCCGCTTCCGGCGAATCTGAAGCTCCTTCCCGCACGCCTCGCTCGTTTGCCCACCTGCGCTCGCTTTCTCAGTCCCTGTCATTATCAGTAACTGGCGCTGCAAAGCCCCAATCCAGCGCCTCGCCTGCCTCTACACGCCTCGACATGAGAAAGGCTTCAGATGTCTACGACCCCGATGACGAAAGCGCACACCCCCAACCGTCTCCGCCCTCGCCCTCTACCTCAATAGCGCCCCCCTTGACTCCCGTCGACAATGCCGACCTCAGCACACTCCCTGACCCGCGCATCAAGCTCTCCTCCTCCTCCTCCTGTGCCTCCGAAGACGCCCAATCCGAAACCACCACCGCACTCGAAAACGAAGTCACCACGCTAAGCAACAAGCTGATTGGCGCTATCAACCACCAGACCGTCCTCGACAACACCCTGACAGAAACCCGCGAAGAGCTATCTCGCGCCAAGGACTCGATCCACCGATTAGAAGGCGTCGTCACCAAACAACGCGAAATGCTCTCTGGCGACGTGTGGATCCGGAAAAAAGCCTACGAAGCCGAAAAGTGCGACCTCATTGCCAAGATTGGCGAGGAAAAAAAGCTCCGGCTCGACATTGAAAAAGAAAAAAAGGCCATGGAGCGAGACCTCGAGCAACTGTCGACCGCTCTCTTCGAGGAGGCCAACAACCTGGTTATTGCTGCCAAAGAGGAGGCCCAGCGCGAACACGACATCATACTCAAGAAAAACGACCAGCTCAAGGCACAGGTCGCCGAGACGGAAAACTTGCTTCGCTTTCAGCAGGACCAGCTAGCCGAGCTCAAGCACCTCATGGAACAAATGAAAACCGAGCGCGAAGACCAGGCCAGCTCGGCCACAACCTCCTCCTCGTCCCCCCGCTCCAGCCACGTCTACTCCTCCCGCGAGGACCTGTCCGTAACCGCCTCCAACCTTTTGATGCCTACTTCCGAGCAGCATAGCCATGCCGCATCTCCAGCCTCCCCCACCACCCTCACTAATCTCATCACGCCTGTTCTCAGAACCGATCTCAACGTTTACGAAGACTTCAAAACTCTGGTGAATATTTCGCACAACTACACCAACAGATTATCAGGGGGCTCCTTTTTTGGCAACACATCCATGTCTGGTGCATCGCTCAGTATTGGCAGCATGACTGGCGGAGTGACCTCTAGTGCCGCTTCAATCCTATCCTCGGCTGCCTCTGTCCACAGTACTGCTAGCACCACCACTGCCTCCATGCCGCATCTCAAGGATCTCAAGTTCTTCAAGCGTGTCATGGTCGAGGACATTGAGCCTACCTTGCGCCTGGACTTGGCTCCTTCTCTGTCATGGCTTGCCCGCCGCAGCGTTACCACTGCAATCATGGACGGCACCTTGGTCATAGAGCCTGTACACTCTACCGAGCCCATGACGTCTATTATCCACCCCCACTACTATTCCTGCTCACTGTGCGGCGAGCCGCGCAAGTCCTCTGAGTTTCTGCGCACGCACAGATTCCGCATCAGCGAGACCGACTCTGCCCAGCGCTATCCGCTGTGCCCTTACTGCCTAAACCGCATGCGCACCACTTGTGAATTCATGGGCTTCTTGCGTATTCTCAAGGACGGCCACTGGCGCTCCGAGGACCCCGAAGACGAAAAGGCTGCATGGGAAGAGAGCGTGAGACTGCGTGAGCAAATGTTCTGGGCTCGCATTGGCGGCGGAGTTGTCCCGGTGCAGCACCACCAATTTGTTGATTCTGACCGCAGCCCTCGTATCAGTGTTGACCAGCATCGCAACAAGTCGGGTCTTGCGTCTGATGGCAACGCCGATGTCATTAGCGTCATTGAACACAACGCCGAGCCGCACATGGATCCCATTTCTGCGATAAAGACAGCCTCTGCCACCGACAATGATACCGACGACGACGAAGCCTCGGTCTCTTCATCAAAGTACGACGAGTCGGATGTGACATCTGCCAGCGAGACCGATGCCGAGGTGCCTATCGGAGAGGCTGGCATCAAGGCCAGTGGCCGCGATCTTCCCATGCCCATGTCGCACGACTACAGCGAGATTTCGTTTAGCCTGACAGAGTCGTCCCCTGCCCCGTCCGTGTCCGGGGACAGCATAGGGGATGACCAGGCTGCAGTAGACAACAAGGAGGAGGCGCTGTCCAAGGAGGTGGCGAGAGCAGAGTAAACAAACGTTTGCAGCCCTGTCTCTTGTCCCAACATTGATGGCCTCGACTGGCGTTTGTGTCAGATCCCAGAGCTGTCAACCCATCATGCCTTCGCCGCGACCTCTGCAGTATCGTATACGATATTTCCTGCGCCCGGCCCTTTCTCTCCTGCTCCGCCGTATATCGAGCCTATATTTCTTGTCTCTGCTGGGCAACCACCGCTTCGCCATTGGTCCGCGGGTGTCGTTCCTCATGCACATATACACACACTCTCTTTTTGTTCTGCTTCATATTCCTCTCTGTTCGAGTACACGTCTAGCCTTTGTTTTCTGCTTCTTATTCTATCATCTTCCTCTGCCCCTATCCATCTGGCCACGCGCGTTCATCCCGTCTTTGGCAACGTCCTCACCTACTGTGTAAGCTTTCTTCTAGTATTATTATTTTCTTCCTTTTTTTTTTCTCTTTTTTTTCTCTTTTCCTTTTGTTTTCTGGTTCCCGGATCTTAGGCATTCATTCACACTGGCGTTTCCGCATTCTCACACACTCTCTCTATTCTCTCTTCTTGTTTCTACATTCCATCACCATCTCTGTCACTACATTTTCGGCGCACGGGGGTCTGTTTTCTCTTGTTTCTTCGTTTGTCTGTTTCTCTTTTTGTTCCTCTTCTTCTTTTTGCTTCTGGTCGGAACGGTTTTTTTATCGGAACGGGTTGATTACTTCTTCTTTTCTGTCTGTCTGTTCGTATCCTTTTTGTTTGTCATTGTTCTGTTAGAGGCCCTGTGGCGTTGTTTGTTTTGTTTACGTTTTCCAGAAGGGGCTTCCTTTTATTTTATTTTATTAATTACGCAGAAAAGAAAAACGTGTCCCCCTATTCTCATCATTTCCATCGTTCTCTTCTTTCTTTTTTCCAGCCTCGTAGTATTATATCTCCCTGTTTTTATCGCTCTATAAATCTTGTCCCATGAATCACATAGTAATTCTGCCTGGTGATCCATGACGTCATATACACAAATCTGCCCATCTCAACCACGCGGATGACGCTTGAGAACAACGAGAGAAGAGAGACAAAAAGTCGGTATAACAAACAATATATAATCACATACAAACGGAAAAGAACAAAGTGAAGCTGACAGCGATGAAAAAAAAACACGGCGGCTGCACAAAAAGCCCGGACAAGTCACGCAGTGAAGAAGGAAATACAACATCCAAAAACGAACAAATATCGCGTCTTCTCTTCCTCTCTCTCCTTCTCACACCGGGCGAGAAGACTCTCTTCTCCCTCTTTGTCTTGGACTCTAAAAAAAACAAGATGGAAAGATAAAAAAAAGGGGGGGTGGAATGCATTTAAGCCTTGTTCGTCGCGTCGTTGCCCTCGCTGCCCGGCTTGGGCTTCAACTCCTCGGCCTCCTTGGCGCCGTCAACACTCTCCTGTTGGGCCTCGGGCGCAACAGGGACTGCCTTTTCGGCCACGTGCTTCGTCTCGGGGTCAACGCCCTCGACATCCGGGTGGGGCGGAGCCTGCTGAGCAGCCTCGGCGGCGTAGCCGCCCTCGGGCGCGGCGATTTCGTTGCCTTCGGCATCAACAATGCGCGTGCGCGTCTCGTAGCGGGTCTGGAACTCGACCTTGCCCTTGAGGCTTTCAACAACCTCAGGGTCAAGCAGGTTGCCGTCTTGGTCACGGTATTCAACTTTTTCCTCGCGCTGGATCAGCTTCTGCGTCAGACCCTCGGGGGCATCCGAGACCAAGGCTCCTCCCATAGGCACCTGGTTGACCGGCGCGTTGGGATTCGCGGGAGCAGCGGCAGCGGGCTTCTTGGGATGACCGGCCTGAGTGTGGGCAGCGGCTTGACTGACCACGGGAGCATTGCTGTATTGATCGTACTAAGAAAAAAGAAAAAGAGGGGGGGTTAGCAAAAAGAAATAGCTTCATGACAACGGAAAGAAAACGCTTACCGAGTCGTGGAAAGTGTTGCAGTCAAAGTCCCACGTCTTCCAGAGCTTCAGACTCTGGCACTGGCCCTTGGTCCACATGTTGCCATAGGCCAGGGGCGCCCAGAGAGTAAAGGCAATGACGGTGAGAACCAGGAAAACGACAGCGGATACCTTGTTGAAAAGATAGCTCTTTCCGCCCTTAAAGCCGGGCAGGGTGACACGCGCAGTAAGAAAGTCGAAGGCCTGGGCGAAAGCAAAGACGCCAAAGTACAGGGCCGGGAAATAGTGGTGCAGGAACAGCTGACGCTGCATCAGGTAGAAGGGGAAGTAGTGGAAGGCCCAGCCCAGGACAGCAGAACCGACTTCGTAGTCAAAGCGCTTAAAGACAACATTTCTGTAATCGTTGCAACTGCGCTGCCAGCGCAGAATAGCCAGGGCCTTGAAGGCAGCGTACACAAGAATCGACAGAGTGGCGCTGTACCAAACAACGGGGTTGCCAATGAGGTAGATTTGGCGGTGGTCGCGGCCCCAGAAGTTAATGCCACGGCTCAGGATTGGCCACGAGGGAGGGCGCGAGTCCCAGGCGTGCGAGTCAGTAAGGCCGGCGTTGGTCTTCCACATAACCTTGTGCAGCTCCCAGAACTTGCCCAGGAAGCCCGGGTGGTCGTAGTTGACCTTTTCGGCGTCTTCGCCCAGCTGGGGGTGCTCGTTGTACTCAATGTACCAGATGGAGTTGGGCTCGGTGCCACCACGAGCACAGGTAACCTCCTGCTGCTCAGAAGCCCACTCGGGAAGCTTAACCTTGTGTGAGAACAGAGCACAGCCCGACATGATGTGAATCAGGCGGAACTTGGTCTCAATGGTACGGACGCGCTTCTTGGCAAGCTCGCCCTTCGACTTGGAGGCAACAATCTCAACACGGAACAGATCATTGGCATCACCTTCGAACCCCTCGTATCCATAGCAAGAAACCTCGTTCTGCCAGTCGGCCTCGGAGACAGGCGCACGGACATCGTGGGAATGCAGACGGCGGTGGGTGGGCTGGTGGTACAGACGGATGATGGAGCCGTGTTCGAGATAGGCAGGCTCGGGGAGGTTGTCCCAGGCCAGAGTTCCGTTGATGGGCTCGCCGTTGATGTCCAAAGGCTGGGTGTTGTTCTCAATCAACCACATGTTGTTGTGGTCCTTGTGGGGATACAGTGTGATTTGCTGCTGCTTGGAGCCAGTGGGGTACATCAGAGGGTGCGAGTGCAGGTAGCCACCCTGGGTGTTGACATGGCGGATGCTTACACGAGAGCCCAGAAGGACATCGGCGGGGACAGCCTGCATGGCCTTTGAGTTGAGGGTAGCCTGGAACTCGGAGCTCATGAAGCCATCGCCCTCACCAGGGTTTACCAAGCACACGAAGTGGATGGCAAACATGGCCATGTAAAAGGCAACGGGAATGCCGATAAGGCAGACACCGCGGGCAAAGAAGTGCTTGAACCAAGTGCGGACCGAGACGTTGACGGTATCGCCTAGAAGAACCCACAGCTGCACCAGGGTTAGGGTTCCAACCCAGGCAATGGTGAACAGACCAACCCACTTGATGCTTGCGGTAACGCCCAGACCAAGACCGGTCATGATGAGCCAAAACCACCAGCTGAGATCAAAGGCCTTGGCAGGGCCCAGCTCGTGCTGGTTGGTGAAGGAGGTGAATGACAGGGCAGTGAAGGCGGTGGCAATCATCAAAGGGGAGTCGAGCAGAATCAGGCGAGCCTGGGTAAGAAGACCGTTTTCTACAGATGGGCTGTTAGTCTCGGAGGGGGGCGGCAAGTTTTGTTTTGTGTGTGTGTGTGTGTGTGTGTGTGTGTATGTTGGGTACGTACCAAAGACAATGGCCAGAGACCCCAGGACCGCAGTGGTTGTGCGGCAGCCGGTAGCCTTGAGGGTCAAGAACATGGTGGGGGCAAGGAGAATGCCACAGATGGCAGGGAACAGGCGCATGGCCACGTACGGGACTCTAGGCTCGACGTAGTCCTTGCCAATCTCCTTGAAGTCAAAATCGCCCTTGAAGCCGGCGAGCCAGCCAGCAAGAGCAATCAGCATCTTGGCCAGAGGAGGATGGACATCCATGAAGAAGCGGCCCTTGATGTATTTAGTAGCAAAGCCGCCAAAGCTACGGTCAGGGACAGTCAGTATTGATGCTCACACAAGTAGACGGGGCTCGGGCCAAAAAGAAGAAGACACGGTGGTGTGACTTACTGCACCTCGTCGAAAACAACACTGTCGGGCTGGTAGATGCGGAAGAGACGAACGCCGGCGGCCAGAAGCGTCACCAGGATCATCCACTGGTAGTCCAGGAGGGGGAGCAGGAACACGTCGTTGTCGGTAACACCGTCGGAGGCGTACGAAGACTTGGCGGCGGTAGTAGACTTTTTGGAGTTCTTGGATGACACAGGGGCCGTTCTCTTTTCAGAAGCTGGCGCCGTGGCTCCGAGCCGGGCAGGCGCCGGGGATTTGGAGCCTGACCTCGCCATTACGATGGAGGCAAGAGAGCTGGGATTGAGTGTAGTATGTGATGGGGTGTGGTCATGGACCGGGTGCAATGTCGAGAGCACGGGGCGGCAGTTTGGCGGGGCACGGGAGGTCGAGAATGAGATGCAGGCCGGGGATGGGAGATGAGCCGGGGACAGCAGACAGAGCCGGGAGACGGAAGACGGAAGACAGAGCCCGCAACGTCGATGGGGCGACGGTGTCTACAAATTCAAAGCTCCCCAAATGTCGTACTGCAATTGCCACGGCTAAACAAAGGCCACAGCAATAGGCACAGAATGGCAGAATGACACAATTAAGCGCCTGAATCAACTCACGAGAAATCAAACACAAAGAACACCAAAAAAAAACAAAAAGGAGATAAATAAAAGAGAAAACCAAGGAGGCGTGGAAAAGGACGGCTGGCCTGGATTTTGGTGATGCTTCCCAAAAAGAACAGCTTAGCCTTTGTGGGGCTCAGCCTGGGCGTAGTTTCGCGAGGGAAGGAACACGACACGTCCTCCAGCGTTTTTTTGGCAGGAACCGCCCCGTATTGCTGTACTGCTGCTGCTGGAGTATCGGGTACAAGGCCAGTGGAGCAGGAGCAGGAGCAGGCCTGGGCGGGCCGCTGGGTACGTACTCTGTTTTTTGCTGACACATCCACTACTAGAGCTGCGGATAGGGTTGGTTGCACAGAAGAGCTGTGCCCCTTGTCCTACATGACCCACTCGCCGTCTCTGCCTGAGGCCACTCTAGCCTCACCTGTGTATTTGGTTCCAGCACAACTGTCTCTGGCCTTGGCCCATTCAAAACTTTTGTGTCTCTGTCTGCTCTGTCTGCTCTGTCTGCTCTGTCTGCTCTGCGCATGTCACCACTTGTCTAGCCGGCATTTCAGGTTCAAGACCCACTCCTTTTTCATCGGGTCCCTTGCAGACGGACGGACTATAAAGAGTCACGTGCGCAGCATCGCCGAGCCAGCTATCCAGCGCGGTGTCACGTGCCGGACCAAACAAGCTCCATGGAAGCTGGGAGAAGCACAGTCAATTCTATCTAAAAAGTGGAGAGCTATTTCTTAGGGTTTGGCCTGCCCCTCTAAACGTCTCGCTTCCTCGCAAGGCTGACAACGAGCTATCGTCATACACTGTGTCGTCATTATTCCTTTGTCGACATTGTGGCTTCGCGTGCGTCTTCTCTCACTTGCTTACACGCCCAGTTTTATTTGACTTGGCTATACTCAGCCTCGAAACGACCACAACAGCCTCGCCTGCCCCGCGTGTCTGTTCACCCCACACTACATCGTGAGCTTGACGTCTCACTGCCTTTCTCTTGCTCTCTATTCCGAGGCCACGCATAAGCACAATTGCTGCATTGCTCATCATGTCGAGCTTCACTGGTATGAGCACTACAAAACCCGACAGCCCCTACCCGCATCGTATCAAGACACTGTTAATGACACTTTCTCTATTGCCCTCTTGTAGTGTCGGTCAAGCACCGCGGCACAAAGTACGATGTCGAAATCAGCGATGATTGCACCAGCAACGACTTCAAGCTGCAGCTATTCAGCCTCACTTCCGTCGAGCCTGACCGCCAAAAGGTCATCATCAAAGGATCTACCCTCAAAAACGATGTCCCCATGAACAGCCTGGGCCTCAAGGCCGGCCAGACCATCATGATGATGGGCACTCCCGGCGACGACCCCTCCAGCGCACTGGTGCGGCCCAAGGAAGCTCCCAAGTTCGCCGAGGACATGGACACCGATGACATCACCGCGATTGGCCTGCCGCGTGGTATAGTCAACAGCGGCAACACGTGCTATCTGAACTCGGCCGTGCAGATGCTGTACTCTATGCCCGAGATTGCCACTGGCCTGCCCAAGCAACCCAAGTCTGGCGGCGACGTTGCCACGCAGAGAATGTACAGCGAAGCAATCAGGCTCTTTGGCGCTCTCAAGGTCCGCAAGGAAACGCCGACTGCAACGCTCTTTATTGATTCCCTGCGCAGTGCCTACCCCCAGTTTGCCGAACGGGCCAAGCATGGCCACGGCTACGCCCAGCAGGATGCCGAGGAAGCCTTTACCCAGATTCTCACCGTGCTCAAGATGAACGATGCTACGGCTATGAATGGCGGAAGATCCATGATTGACAAGTACATGACTGGAACCTTTAGGACTGTGACAAAATGCGACGAGGAGGCTGACAGCGCTGAGCCCGTCATTGGCACCGAGGAATTTTCCAAGCTGAGCTGCCACATCACCAGCAGCACCAACCATCTCCAAGATGCTCTAAAGGCCGCCTTTACTGCCCAGATTGAAAAGAACTCGGAAGCCCTGGGCCGCAATGCCATGTACACCAAGTCCATGCTAATCTCCAGACTCCCTCGCTACCTGACGGTGCATTTTGTGCGTTTCTTCTGGAAGCGCGACGCCCAGAAAAAGGCCAAGATTATGCGCAAGGTGACCTTTCCCGCCGAGATTGACTTGACCGAGTACTGCACGCCTGAGCTCAAGGCCAAGCTGATTCCTGTGCGCGACAAGGTTCGTGAAATACGCAAGGACGAGCTGGACATTGAGCGCGCGCGTAAGCGTCGCAAGGTGGCCTTGGTTACAGAGCCTGATGTGTCCCGTCGCGAAGCCCCGGCAGCTAGCACAAGCGCCACCGACGGCGATACTGAGATGACGGAAACCTTCAAGACTGATGCCCAAGTCGATGCGGAAAAGGACGCTGCTCTACAAAAGGCCAAGGACGAGCTGCGGGCCATTCTGGACCCGGAACTAGTGGCCGACGACGGCGCCAACCAGACTGGACTGTACGAGGTCAGTGCCATTATCACGCACCAGGGCGCCAGCGCAGACAGCGGCCATTACACGGCATACGTGAAAAAGGAGCCGGTCTTGGATCCCAAGACGGGCAAGATGGCGTCGGATGGCAATTGGTGGTGGTTCAACGATGACAAGGTGTCGGAGGTGCCGGCGGAGAAGATTGAGGGTCTTTCCGGTGGTGGCGAGACACATTCGGCTCTTGTGCTCATGTACCGCGCCGTGTCGCTGCCGCTGGACGAGAAGAAGTAGAAGGGGGAGAGACGCCATGAACGGGAGGGAGGCTGTCACACATTTTATTTTGCTACGATTCTGATTACTATTACCAATGAAGACACGAAATTTCGGTTATGACATTGCACGAGGCAAGGGCAAGACACCGAGCGGCCTGCAGCTGCAGAGAAACGAAATGGGGAGGGGCTATGATACAGTGACACTGCGTAAAGATGTGTACAATACATGCGACTATTCTTTTTTTTTTCTGTCTTTCTTTCATTGTTGTTTTTTTTTTCTTTTGACAACACGCAGTCTCCAACGACGCAGCCGTCATCGTCGCTCGTTGCGTTCTTTGACGCGCTCTTTAAAGACGTCTAGCTTGCGCTGCACCATGTCTCGCTGTTTGTACAGCGACGTCTTTTGGCTTTCGAGAATGGCGATTTGTTCTTCGAGAGAGGATTCGCGGCGCTGGTTTATTTTCTGTGGCGGGTGGTTAGCGATGTGTGGTGGAGGCAGAAGCAGAGGCAGAGGGAGAGGGAGAGAGAGAGAGAGCAAGAGGCAGAGAGAGAGGCAGAGGGGAGGGAGAGCAAGAGGGCCAGCCATGCTATGCAACTCACTTCGTTGATCTGCTGCTGCTCCTTGAGCCCAGCGCCCAGCAGCGTACTGGAGATAATGACAACCGCCGCGCCGACAGCAAGCACTCGCGCACGCATACGATGCGCCGGCGAAAAGTTCATCCCGGGCAGTGTCATGGCCGGAAGCGGAGCTTGGGGCGCTACCGTGGTGCTTGTGCGGATGGTGCGAGAAGGACGTTCAGTCAGGGGCGCTGGAGCGGGGCAGCAGCGCAAGTCTAAAATGCAACGGGGAAAACGCGCGAGGCACCAGCGAAGAGGCAGTTGTTGCTGTTGTGGTCGTTGGTCTGGTCCCGGTGGTACACGAAGATGGTGATGGGCTCAGCTGTTGTGTGGCTGTTGTGTGGCTGGCATTGTGGCTGGCCTTGTGGAATATCTTAGTAAGCCAAATGCTGTCTTTTTTTTTTCAGGGAAGGAGGGGCGGCTTTGCGGGAAGGCGTATTTTTGGTGGAGATGGAATGTCGGGGAAGGAGCGATAGGAGCAAAAGGGCAGTTGCCGCAAGAGGGGACGGGGCAATTGACTTGATAGCGATAATGACTGAAGAACAGGCTGTAGATACAAGTGACGACGCAAAGAAAACAGCAACTGCTCAATGAGATCAACAACAGCTGATGACTTGCCAAAATACTTGACGCCAAATGAGACATTCAGTAAATAGCAAGAAAAAAAACAAAAAAAAGCACAAAAAAAGCTCGGACATTTGAGCAGAACGCGGCGCTGGCCCAAGAAAGAAGGAACCCCAGGCAGAACGAGCCCCGAGGAAGCACGGCGCAACCAAGGCAATTGCTGCACGCGACGACGGGGTTCTTTCACATTTTGTGAATTTGTCCGAGAGGGTTCTTTCACATTTCGGAAGTTATGATTCCGAGGGAGGCAGGTAGCATGTACTGTGTTGGGCAACTGCTGGTTTTTTGTGGCGTTCCTGCTCCCTCATTGGAGATTGATAAGATTTTGGAGACTGGAGACCCGAATCTCGCATATCTTTCTGCATTGCAGCATCCCAGCCCCGCGTTTGTTTCTCTCTTTTCTCATACCCACACTGTTTAGCCTGTTGCAAGCTTTCTGCTTGGTTTGATCGCCGTTCATCAACACCCAAACGCGTGATACGCTTCCTTGGCTGTTGTTTCACCTTTTGTGTTTCTAATTATAGTTGCTAGTCCTCCCCCCCCTCCGTTTCTCATGTCTACCCCTCGTCTCTTCATTATCCGCCATGGCGAGACGGAGTGGTCTCTGGACGGCCGCCACACAAGCCACACCGACATTCCGTTGACGGCCAACGGCGAAAAGCGGATCCGTGCCACGGGCAAGGCTCTTGTAGGCCGTGACCGGCTGATTGTGCCCAAGAAGCTGGCGCACATGTAAGTCTATGGACGGTAGAGCCATCAGACACGCGCAAAGACTGGGACCGCACAACACACCCAGGCCATTGCCATTGCCATTGCCATTGCCGTCGCCCTCACCCTCACCCTCGCTGGCCTCTTGTCTGCAACTTACTAACCACTCAACCAGCTACGTCTCGCCGCGTCTCCGGGCCCAGCGCACGTTTGAGCTTCTGAACGTCACGGGCGACGCGCCGTTTCCGTGGGCGCGACACGGGGCACGGGAAGAAGCGCGAGACGGCCCCGTTTGCGAGGCCAAAGTGGAAGTCACGCCGGATGTGCGCGAGTGGGACTACGGCGAATACGAGGGCATTACGAGCAAAAGTATCCGAGCACTACGAGCAGAAAAGGGGATTCCCGGACACTGGGACATATGGGCAGATGGGTGTCCGGGCGGAGAGTACGTACAGACACAGACACGGACACGGACACAGACGCAGAGGCTACGATATGTTGCTGTCTGTCTTTTTCTTTTTTTTCTCCCCCTTTTCGGACGGGAGGGGGGCGGGGGACGGGGCGTTCTTTTGATGTTGCTTTCCCTTGAACTACGTTCCTACGCCCGGGTTTCTGCCGCATACTAACCCCATTCTAGAAGCCCGCAAGACATCAGCGACCGCCTCGACCGGCTGATTGCCGAAATCCGCGAAAGATGGCACAAGCCGGCCATGCAGGCCGAGTGTCACGACGGTCCGGCTGGCGACGTGCTCATCGTGGCCCACGGACACATCCTGCGAGCCCTGGCCATGCGCTGGGTTGGAGCCGAGCTCAAGGCGGGACCGGCGTTTATCCTGGAGGCAGGCGGAGTAGGCACTTTGAGGTATGTGTGTGTGTGTGTGTGTGCGTGTGTGTGTGCGTGTGTGAAGTTGTGCATAGACGGGCCCGAGCCTTTGTAGGCCCCAATGTGTGGCCAAGACACACCAAGCTGACGTGTAACGAAGCTACGAACACGACAACATCCACGAACCCGCAATTCTGCTCGGCAGCGCATTCACTGTAGAGCACGAGGAGTAGAGGCAGGCCAGAAACTCGAGGCCCGAGTGGCCCTTGAAGGTCTGAAGTCTTGGTGGCCCGAGTCCCACCTACCCCTCCCCCTCCCCCTAAGGCCCAAGGCCCGAGATCAAAAGGGTCTTTCCTGATCTTCCCTTTCCCATCTCGTCTTTTTGCACCGGCCTTACCGAGTTAGTCTAAGCAAGACCGCATGTCCAGAGCAGTTTCTGCCTGTGCGACGACCCCTGTCGATATGTGTCTTTCCAGATGCCGTGGTATTTTGCAGCTGTCGGGCCGGATAGTGGTCTGTTCGCCGCTACACATGATGTAATCAAGAGATGAGGGGTGAGGTGGCCTAAGAGATCTGGGGAGGGGAGGGGGGGGGGCGGATTTATGAGACGAGACGGCCTAAGAGAGAGGATTTTGCAAAGGTGAAGCAAGATGACCCGACGAGGTGGTGGCCCGAACGAGGGCGCACGCAAGAAGCAACGAAGCCTGTCAAGGCGCGCGGCCGTCTCCAGATAGAAATAGAAATGTTCTCTCTCGACTTCTAGAAGATAACTAGACTCGAGACTACGCAATGGTGGCCGCAGGCGTAGACGCTAGCGTTCTGTTCCACAAAGCCCTGAAAGAGGCTAACCCTGATTAATTGGATTAGCTTCATGGAGATGTCCGGCGGATTGAGAGGCAGCAAGGAAGCTGGTTTTGGTTTTGGTCTGGCCAGACCAGGCCAGGCCCCCCGAACAAGCTCTTGCCTGCTTGATTTCCTTGTCTTCCTGTTGCTGCTTGTTTTCTTCAAGCCCTGGTCTCGTTATTGGCGACAAGGGTTGAAGGAAGGGGAAGGGGGGGGGCTGTTTTGGGGAGCAGTGCTGGTGGATGGCGGGCAGGCTTTCATGGTTTGAGGCGATGGGCCAAGTGCCCGTGCCACTCTAGCGTTTCTCCGCGTGATATCTGCGGCCGTGAGGCGTGCTGGACTTCCCTGTTGGCCAGGGAAAAAATAGAAGAAAAAGAGGGGAAAGGAAAGGAAAGGAAAAACCCCCTATTAAATAGGCAAAACTTGGAGAGAAAAAAAAAAAGAAGAAAAAAAAGCGCAAAGGCCCATACATGGCCGAGGGCCTGGCCTGGTCTTCTCCGCTCCGGAGTGCGCCCCGGCTCCGATGGACAGGAGGACAGGGAACGGAAGGGAAGGAAGGAGGGAGGGAAGGAGGGAAAAAAAAAAAAGGCAACTACCCTAAGCTGGGCTGGCCTGAACTGGAAGGCGGCAGCACGTGGGGTGAACGAGGAAGGAGGGCAGTTCTGGACTGGGAAGGAAAGTGCAGAGCGCAGGAAAGAAGTGGGCAAAGAGGAAGGCACCGCATGAACAACAGATGAACAACAAACGCACAGGGAGGGCAGTTGCCCAGCGGACTCGAGCGTCTGTTGCTCGAGGGCTTTTGTGGGCCCGCCAGGCGCTGGGCCGAGTCTCGCAGAGGGGCAGAGGGGGCAGAGGGGCAGAGAAGGAGGGGAAAGTCTAGAACCTGCAACAAGTGGGCATAAACCGCTCTTTGCGGGCAGATGGGCAACAGGTGTGATCCCTGGGCAGAAAGGAGGGCGTGAAGAATGAGAGGAGAAAAAGAGAAGAAAAAGAGAAGAAACAAAACACCCCATTTGCTGGTACTGTCTGGTCTCGTACCAGCCCGGGATCATACATCATAGCAAGTCAACAAACAGCGCTACGAGAGCGGGGGGAACTGGGCGGAAGGCGCCTCCTCACCGCCATATTTGACCACGCCACAGCCGAACGCATCCTGGCATCCTCACACGGCTCTTATTATATGTGCAGAGCGCATATTAGGCTGGAGGCCGAGTCGGCAAGGGCGCAGGCCAAGGAGAAAACAACGAGCCAGAACGGGCCAAAAAGACCACGTCGACGTGCAGGTGTGCCGACAGGACTCAAAGGCCTGCCGCCGTCGCAGCGCAGGTCACATGACGGGGAGCGCACGCAGGCACTCCAGGCGCCAGCCGATCAACACACCGAGTCACACCACCAGCAGCAGAGTCACAGACAAGGAAAATATAGAGACGGCTTGAATTGATATAGTATAAAGACAGGCAAAGAAAAAAAACAAAAAGTCATAACATCATCAACACTTTCAGGCGAGAAGGGGGGGGGGAGGAGGATTAAAGGTAGGGAAAAAGGGGGGAGGGGGATAAGGGTACAAGACAGACCAGACACAAAGGCTCTCTGGCACGAACGCACACAGAGGCCAACAAACAGAGTATGAAATGGACAAAATACCGGGACTCAAAACATCGTAAAGCGGATACTCTGAAAGGGTATTATAACGAGCCGCATTGCCGCGAGGCAAGCCAATCTTTCGTAGCAGGAAAACGGGAGGACAAAAGCAGGAGGCAGAGGAAGACACAAGCATAATTAAAAGGAAGAGATCGGAAGAGCGTCGT
>JADILG010000234.1:0-29937 GCA_017591655.1 Thielaviopsis populi
GGGGGGGGCGCTCTACTCTGCTCTGTCCCTCTCCTCTCCTCCTTTTTCCCTCTCCGGTTGTCCCAGCTTGTGAAAGAAGATCAGGGTTAGCTTGCAAGAAAACCCTCATCACCCGCAGTTTAGCCGGACCTGTGCGCTGTGCCGATGAATAAACAACCGAGATGTCTCCGGCCACAAGGAGTGCAATCATGGTATGAGGGCTTCATCAACCTCCTGCCCAGGCCTAAGCCCAAGCTCAGGTCCAGGCTCAGGCTCAGGCTCAGGCTCAGGTCCAGGCTCAGGCTTATTCTGTCACCCAAGCCACACACAGATCCAGAGCATCCTGTTGTTTCAACACATCTTGTTTCCGTTTCGGTAGCTAAGCAAGCTTGCAAGCTTGTGCCTGCCCGTCTTCGTTCTGCGATCCCGGCCGTTAAGCTAGAGCCGAAAGCCGACAAACGCTTGACACCACGCGGTATCAGAGTTCCCTTTTTCTGTTCTTTTTCTTATGTTCTTTTTCTTTCTTTTATTTTCTTTCCCCTTTCTCTTCTCTCTTGTTCTCATCTTCTCTCGTTTTCAACTGTGTTTTGCCTTCCACATCCACTCGGTATCTCTGTCTCACCTCTTGCTCTTCGTGCTCAAAAGGTCCGCCTAGAAGATCCGGGCGGCGTACTATATTACACGCACACAGGGCTGATCGCACTTCCATGTCTGGATATATGCCGAGAATAGACTTGACCATTGCAGACGAGCTTGTCTTTGTGCAATTCCTGGAAATGGCATCTTTGCACACTTTGTACATCACCAACCACCAACCATCCAGACACAATACAAGTGTCCGTACATGTCTTGCAGCTTGGCTTTACACCTGTTAGCACAGGACAAGACAGAACAGGACGGGTCCGGAATGGCCGTGCCAATTAGTGACCCGTGTAGCGACGAAGCCACCGCCACATCTAGCCAGAGACGGCCGCGGCACACTCCAGGCCAGCAGCAATGGGAACGTATATTTTGTGATCATGGTGCGTGAATACATGCAACTCTGCCGACTGATGCAGGACGTGCATGAAACAATGTATTACATGCGTCTATTACGATGCCGCCGACTCCCGCTACTGCGCTTGATGCATCCCATCGCGGGCAAGATGTACCTGTAGGTGCGCCGAAAATGTCCGCTTCCACGCCCGCTTCCACACCCGCGCTATTCTGTTCCTGACTGTCTCTACCGCCGATTCCAGCCCTGATGATGCTCAGCAGGGGTCCATGACCGACGGTGAGGGAGCGGACGGCAATGCAATGGGTGCCTCTTACGAAACTATCGAGGCTCTGCGTGTAATACAACTTCACACGATTGCTTGCTGGATGATAGGTCACTCACTTACTTATCCTCCTCGTGTTGGCGGCTACGATTACAGGCTCGAGAAAGCAAATACCCATCTGTGGTCATTATTTGATTGTATTACGTCACATCCTATATTTCACATAGGCTGCCGGAAGAACGACAAAAGTATCAGCCAATCCGCCCCAAAAACCACCGAAACACGACCAAGTCCTCGTCTAGCCAGTGCCGACCAGCAACTTTACAGGCCGTAGGACCGGTCCTTGTCCTTGACGGGGAACTCGTTGCCAGTGGAGCCCTTGTACGCCTTGCGGATGTAGCCGGCAATGGCCTCGTCCTTGGCCTGTTCAACCGCAGACTCGTTGGACTGCTGGCCCTCGCCGAGCACGTGCTGCTGGAAGGCATCAATGCCTATTCATGTGCAAACAGACAGAATTAAAGTTAGCTTCATCATAATATAGTGTTTCTTGGTGAGGGGGGGGAGCAGCCTGAACAAAATGTCCTCGAGTGCATGTTGCAATGGCACAGGCAAAACTAACCTTTGTCGAGCATGTCTTCGTTCTTCTCGCCCTTGGCACCGCCGCCAGCCGCATTGTTCAGCATGTTGGAAATGCCGCCGAGACCGCCGCTGCTGCTCTTCTCGTTGTTGTTGTTGTTGGAGCTCTGAGCATTGTTGTTGTTGTCCTGGCCACCGCCAAGGGCGTTCTTGGCCTGCGCGGTAAGCTTGCTGAAGTCCATTGTGAAGAGAAAAAAAAAGGTGAAGAATTAAGAATTAAGATGTGTCAAGTTTGAATGGTAATGGTGATGCGATGATGGGACAGACAACAAGAGACGAGCATACTCCCACCACGTCTTGCGTTTTGCCTTTATATATGCCAGCCAAGCTTCGTCAGCCACTGCGTTTCTCCTCTCTTCTGTTCCTGCCCTCCCTCTGCTGTGCTTCTGCTTTCAGCTCGTAGTTTGTTTTCAGCTCATGCCGTCGTGTACATATGCACATATCTCACACCTGCAGCGTCCTTGTAATTGGCTTGTTGCTTGGGGTAGCTTGCCTTCAACCATGGGCCTCCCACGATCCAGGGACACTCTGCTTGTCCTTGGTACCTCAGGAATGTATGAGTTTCAGCACGACCGGAAAGGTATCCTGTACATCAGCAGAGGGGGGGATCCTTCTTGCCCAGCTCCAAGATAGTGTAAGAACTTGGGCGCCCATAATCAAGGATATGAGGACTAGAAACAGAGAGCTTAGGTGAGGAGGGGCGAGGGGCGAGGGGCAGTTAGCAAGCTGGCTTGGCCTTACTGCCGCTCCCTGTAGCGCAGCTCTAGTGATGTCAAGAGATTTGCGACGTCTCAATTGTCATAGAACGGTTATATTGTAAATATACCGCGGGTAATATTGGAAACATATACCTTGGTCTCACTTCCCGGCGTGAGCCATATATTTTAGCTGGCTTGGGAAAGAGAGACATTATACATGGGTTTGCTTAGTCATATATCCAAGTTAGGGTGCTCAGAGCTTGGTAGGGCAGAGGTCAGCACTGTACAGCCCCTATACCTACCTGTACCTATCAACACTGCAAACAGCATTTGATGCTTCGAGCTTCCGATGCTGTAGAAGCTGCTCTTTGTATCCTTGGTTGCTGCGTCCTTTTCATTCCCAATCTCATGGCCCGTGGCGCCTCCCGGAATGGACGGCCTACCCTTTTTTTGCTTGAACGTTGTGACGTCAATTATATGAAGCTAGGGTTGCTAGCCAAGGGTTTATTGCGTTGTCAAGCGCCCCATTATTTGCCACAGTGTACGCCACGAACAGCGGGGTCAGAGGCATCATAACCCTAACGATATTTGATGCATGAAAGGGTTGTATGGCGGGGCACTTTGAGCTTTGATTGAATGGAAGAGTCATAGATCACATCATGGTCATAGAAGCTGTACTAAGGTTTGCTATCAAGCTGCAAAAGACCAATATTTTGACAGGCTCATTGTGGACTACGCTACTTATCAGATAACACGGTTCCGCATTTCTCTTCCTTTCTTTTTCGCTTGCTCTGAGAAAATATAGCTTCCTAAAATACACTCGACCAATTCCGAACTTCTTCCCCCTCCTCCCCCCCCTCGCCGTCTATAATACCAAAGACTCACCATGTCCGACGCTCCCACCGAACCCAAGCCCGAGACTGCTCCTCCTGCCGCCGCCCCTGCCACCGAGGGCGGTGCGGAAGAGGCCGGCCCCTCCAAGAAGGCCCTCAAGAAGGCCGAGATGAAGGCCAAGAAAGAGGCCGAAAAGGCCCGCCGTGCTGCAGAGCGTGACGCTGCGGCTGCCGCCAAGGCTGCTGCCGAGGCCAGCGAGGACTTGGCCAAGGACAACTACGGCCAGATCCAGTCGTCAATCAAGCTGGAAGCTACCCGTGTCCACCTTCGCGACATCTCCGAGGCTGATATCGGCAAGACCGTTACGCTCCGCGCCTGGGTCCAGAACTCTCGTATGCAGGGTGCCAAGATGGCCTTCCTGGAGCTGCGCGAGGAGCGTGCCTGGACTATCCAGGGTGTAGTTGCTGCCAATGCCGAGGGCAAGCCCGTCTCCAAGCCCATGGTCAAGTGGATTGGTGGCATCAAGCTGGAGTCCTTTGTCGCTATTGAGGGTACCATCCAGAAGCCTCTGGAGCCCGTCAAGAGCTGCAAGGTTTCTAACTTTGAGCTGCACATCACCCGCTGCTACCTGGTGTCTCCCGGCCCCGAGGTTCTAGGCCTGAGCTTGGCTGTTTCCAACCGTGCCGTCATGGGTATCGACGAGGAGGAAGAGGACAAGGATGTTGCTGCTGCCAAGGCTGGTATTGAGGCTCTGGCTGTCGATGGAGCCCTTCCCAGTGCCAGCTTGGCCACCCACCTGAACAACCCCGCCATGCACAAGCGTGCTCCAGTGCAGCAGGCCATTGCCGACATCCGCATGGGTGTTCGCAAGCTGTTTGCCGAGTACCTCGACTCCAAGCGCTTCGTTCAGTTTGAGGCTCCTTGCCTGATCGGTGCTTCGTCTGAGGGCGGTGCCAACGTCTTTTGCATGCCGTACTTTGACAAGCAGGCCTTCCTGGCCCAGTCTCCTCAGTTCTACAAGCAGATGGAGATTGCTGGTGGCAGAAAACGAGTGTACTGCATTGGTCCCGTTTTCCGTGCCGAGAACTCCAACACCCCCCGCCACATGACCGAGGTAAGTAGATTTAGGAATGGCGAACGTGTGTGTTTATGGCAGACTACTAATTTTGGTTCTAGTTCACCGGTCTTGATCTGGAGATGGAAATCGAAAACACCTACCATGAGGTCCGCGATACCCTTGAGGGTGTCCTGCTGCACATCTTCCGTGGTCTTAAGGAGCGTTTCTCCGACGAGATTGAACTTGTTCGCTCTGTCTACCCCTCCGAAGACTTCCTGTTGCCAAAGCCTGGCCAAGAGGTTCGCCTTACTTTTGCCGAGGGCCAGAAGCTTTTGCGCGAGGAGGGTCCCGAGGAGTACCGCAACGTCAGCGACTTTGAGGATATGAGCACCCCTCAGGAGAAGGCCCTGGGCGCCCTAGTCCGCAAGAAGTTCAACACCGACTTCTACGTGCTAGACAAGTTCCCCGAGGAGGCCCGTCCCTTCTACGCCCTCGAAGACCCCGAAGACAACCGCCTCACCAACTCGTACGACTTCTTCATGCGTGGCCAGGAGATCCTGTCGGGCGGCCAGCGTATCCACGTGCCTGAGCTGCTGGAGGCGCGTCTGCGCAAGAAGGGAATCGACCCCAACTCAGCCGGTATCAAGGAGTACGTTGACGTGTTCCGGTCGGCCGGTGTGCCCCCCCACGGTGGTGGTGGTATTGGTCTGGACCGTGTTGTTGCGTGGTACCTGAACCTGCCCAGTGTGCACCTCACTAGCTACTATCCCCGTACCCCCAAGAGACTTTTGCCGTAAGGGAGGCCACCCGACTATGGCGCGCAGAGGTATGGTGCGGGGTGCATCTGGGGATCTAGGATACAGACTACTATTGCCCAGATGTAGAAACGCAGAAAACATTGAGAACAATGCAAAACAGTGTGTATAGAATGAATAAAAAAGCACCTAAAATAATAAGCAAACGATATAAAACCCGAGCCAGAAAACGCACCCCCCTCGTAAAGTCGATGCCAGCCCGGGGTTTCGGAGGGAAGGTGCAGATAAGCAACCGGAAAAGTCGTGATAACAAGAAATGGAAAGAGCAAGACGCACAAAATTGAAAATAAAAGAAGCCCATAGAAACAGAAAGAAGCAGAATCAAAGACAACGTCAATAAGATCAATCCCCAGCGCGAAGCTGAGGCTCATCGTCACCATCACCGCCAATCAACAATTGTTTCAACCAACAAAACATCAGCTCGGACCAACAGCAGCCCTCCCCCCCCACAATCAACCACTGACAAAGCGGCCAAACTACCACGGAGTCGGCCGACCAGAAAATACAGAATATATAGGCGTCATGCGATAGTCCAAACCTCCCCACAAGCACGCAAACGGCGAACTCTCCGTCATTGCCAGCTCGCGCATGTACCGCCCGGCCGTCGCATTTGCCGTGAGCCACATCAGCCGCTCCTTGCGCGCCGCGTACACAACGTTGATACAGAAAAACACCAATGGAATGAGCTGAACGGGAACAGAGCGACGGAGCTTGCGCAAGTCCACGCCGCCCTTGACGAGTGATAGTTTGAGACTGGGAGCGCTCGAAAGGGACTGCATCAACCACATGGTCCATTGCACGACGCAGATGGCTATGGAGGTGTACACGAGCACACTGTGCCAGATCGCATCGAGTTCGTCGTATAGGACGCTCTTCCAAGTTGGAGTGCTGTACTGTGCCATAGGGTCAGAAGACGGCGCTGGTGGATTGGGTGCTGTCTGGACAGCAGCAAGCTGCTTTTTGAATTTGTTCGCCTCAGACCAAGCAGTCTTGCATGCCTCCGTGGATGCGGAGATACTTTCTTCAGCTTTCTTCAGCCGGTCACAAACCGAGAGATACTCAGTATCCAACTCGGCAAGCTTCTGATTCGACTCTTCTAGCTGTTCAGCCACAAGCCTACGTTTGCCTTCAGCAGAAGCAAGTTTTGTCTCAGCTTCAAGCCGGGCAGCAGCGTCTCCGTTGCTCTTCTCGAGGATAGCAAAAAGGTCTTTGGCCTTATCTTGATCATGAACAACCGAGTTGCAGGTCTTCTCAAGAGATTCATAACGTCCTTTGATCTCACCAAGCATATGAACAGCGGACTCGTAGGACTTTTCAGCATCGGCGAGCTTCTTGATGGCGTTATCTCGCTCATAGACGGCAGTGTCGAAGCTTTCCTTCATAGAATCATGGATTTTATTCGCTTCCTCCAAGTGACGGGCCTGAGTTGCGTTTTCAGTCCGAGTGGAATCAAGAAGTCTTTTGGTCTCGTCCAACTCATCGGAAACGTTGGAAAATCGGTCTTGGGTAGAGGCATAATCCAGCTCAACTGCAGTCAGCTTATTGACGGTAGCTTCAAGTTCTTTTCGAGAATCAGCGAGTTCCTCCGCAACCCGAGCGAGCTCGAAAAGTTTGTCTTTGTGGGCTTGTTCAAGAACGACAATCTCCTTTTTCCTCTCGACTAACTCGTCTTTTGCAGCTTTGTGCGCGTCTTGAGCAGCAATGCATTTTTCCACAGACTCAACTAGCTGAGAAGACTTGAACTGCAGATCGTTCTGACTGGCAGCCAGTTCGTCCTTGGTCATGGCTAGCTCCTCAGCCATGACTTTGTGGGTTTTCCGAGCCTCAGCAAGATCGGCCTGTAGCTTATCCACGGTCTGTTCAGCAGCATCAAGTGAGCTTTTAGCTTTAGCCAGCTTCTCAGAATTGACATCCTTTTGTTGCTGAAGATCATGAAACTTCTGCTGAGCCTGAGCCAGCTGTACGGCGAATTCCTTTTGAGAAGCAGCGAACTTTTGGTTAACGCTGTCTTGTTCTTCAACAGTGGCATCATGGACTGTCTGGAGAGCAGAAAGTTCCTCCTTCAATCGAGTCACTTCCTCCCTAGCAGAAGAAAGGTTCTTTTCGGAAGCAGCTAGCCCATCAACAATGCGATGATGTTCCTTCTTGGCGATGTCGAGTTCCTGCAGAGCCTCATCACGAGCATCGGACTTGGCTTTGATACTTTTCTCGGCAGTTTGAAGGTCTGCCATAAGCTTGGATGCCTTGGCATTGGACTGCTCGTGAGAAACCTCTAGTTTCTGTTTAGCCTCGGAAAGCTCTTGATAAACGTTCTCAGCCGTTTCCTTGGCGGCGGCAACATCACGCTGAAGGTCGGCTACCTTTGCGTCTGAGGTTTGGCGGTCGGTATTAATCTTGTGACAGGCAGTGTTGAGTTGGTCTTCAAGATATTTACGCTTGACTTCAGAGTCTTGGAGACTTTGCTTGATTTTAGCTAGCTCAGTCTCTGTGGCAGCTCCAGAAGCTTCGGCAGCTTTCAGCTTCTTGGACAGCTCGTTAGATCGATCGTTTTCTTTTTGCAAAGAAGCAACGAGAACCTGCTCTTGTTGAGCAAAGCCTTTAGCCTTCTTTGCCAAATCATCGACATATGCATTGTGGGCGTCCCTGAGACAACGTTCTTTCTCAGCAATAGCCGCGCTGTGCGAATCTTTAGCATTCTGGAAATCAGCTTCGACTTTGGCAAGCTCTGCCTCAGCCAGAATCCTTTTTTCTTCAGAAACGTTGAAGTTCTGTTGAGCTGCCTTTAGACTCTCCTCCACAGCCTGGAGATTCTTGGTGAGATTGGCTATTTGCGAATCGGCCTCAACTTTTCTGTCTTGAACAGCGTCAAGATCCTTTTGGACCGCAGACAGCTTGGACTCAGCAATAGAAGATCTTTTTATGGCCGCTGCCGCGCCCTGCTTGACTTGAGCCAGCTCCGCACGAACATCTTTCTCTATGTCCTGAGCGGCGTTGAAATCCAATCGCATTTTCTCTAGCTGGTCAGAAGCAGCAGAAAACTTCTGCCTGGCAGCTTCAAGATCCTTCTTGAATTGGGCCAGCTCTGCCATAACATCATCCTTCTTGTCTCGGACGGCCTTGAGTTTACGCTGCAAGTCATTGGTAACTTCAGCATGTCTTGCCTGGGCAAATTCAAGACCGTTCTTTTCCTGGGCGATAGCTGCGTCTCTGGATTTCCGAATAGACTGTAAACTCTGTTTAGTCCTCTCGAGATCGGCATCAGTCTTGGCTTGGGCTTTCTCAGCGGAGTCAAGTTTTTGCTTGGTAGAACCGAGTTCGTTCTTGGTAGAGTTAAGATCTTGCTTGACGGAATCAAGCTCTTGATTGGCCTTGTTCAGACTGGCAGCATGTTGTTTTGTGATGAAATCAATGTCCTCTTCGCGCTCAAGAGTGTCTGCGGTGAGTTTTTCCTGAGTGGCTAAGAGAGCTTTGTGGAGGCGCTCCCGGTCGGCCAGACCGATGGAATAAGCCTTGTGACAGGCTTCAAACTCGCTTTTGAAGAGCTCGAGTTCCTTTTTCTTTTCATCCAGCTCAGCCTTGGCTTGTTCCTGGGCATATAGACAGCTTTCCAGGGTTTGCGAGGTCTCTTGGAGATCAGCTAGGTTCTTGGCCTGAGCTTGCCGGGCAGCCATAAGGTCTTTTTGAAGAGCTCGAATATGCTCACTGGCCTGCTCTAACTCGAGTTGAGCTTTAGCCTGAGCTTCCAGAGCTTCCTGAAGAGCTTCTTCATGAGCAGCAACGTCTGTGTCACGAGCCTCCTGACATGTCTGGAGGGACTGTCTGGCTGCCTCTAGCATAGCTTCAGTGCTAGCCTGGGCCTCCAGAGCTTCCCGAAGAGCTTCTTCATGAGCAGCAACGTCTGTGTCACGAGCCTCCTGGCATGCCTGGAGGGACTGTCTGGCTGCCTCTAGCATAGCCTCAGTGCTAGCCTGAGCCTCTAGAGCTTCCCGAAGAGCTTCTTCTTGTTCAGTGGTGTCTTTCTGAAGTGTCTTGACATATTCTTGAGCTTCTTCTAACTTGGCTTCAGTTTCGGATTGAGCCTTGAGAGCAGTTTCCAATGCTTCTTCCTGTTCGGCAACAGTCGCATCATGCCGACTCTTGGCAGATTCCAACTCGTCTCGAGTGTCGTGAAGCTCGGCAACAAGCGTAGCGTTTTCGCGCAGAGCAACTTCAAGCCTCTCCCTGGATTCCTCCAACTCGGTTTCGGTTTGCTCCTGAGCTTCTAGGGCAGATTGAAGGGTACTCTCGTACTCATGGATAGCTAGGTTGTTGCTTTCATGGGCAGCTGTGAGGGCCTTGTTGCAGTCATCGATGGCAGCTTGGTAATCACCAGGGGAGGCTCTCTCGTCTGCCAACGCGAGAGCACGTTTGGATCTCTGCAGCTGTTGTGAAAGGTCACGGTTCCGTCTCTCGAGAGATTGAAGAGATGCTTGGTGGTCTCGACACTTGGCATTTGCCACAATAGCATCTTGCTTAGCGTCGTGAATATCCTTGTTGAACTGGGCAATTGACGCATCATATTGGTCTTTGGCACTGTCAAGGGCTTCTTCAAGCGTGCGAATAACCTCCTCGTGCTCTTCCAGAACATCCTGATCACGAGTAGAAGCCTGCTTGACCCTTTGCAGCTCGGCTTCAGTCTCGGCCACCCTGTCTTGGGCAATCTTGAGCTCTTCCTTGGCTTTGGTGAGCTGTTCGCTGCAGATCTTGAGGTCACTCAAGGTTTGATTGTGCTGTTTCTGGAGCGCGTCACGTTTCTCGCGAAGAAGTTGGATTTCCCCCTCGAGTTTGGCGTTGGCGCTGTCGAGGGTGGTATTTTGTAGCTGGACCTTTTTCATTTCATTCTTCTTCGCCCCAAGCTGCTTCTCTAGCGCGCTGATAGACGAAGAGAGGTTGTTGATGGCGGCTTGGTGCTGCATGGTCTCGTCGGCCTGTTTTACCCTTTCCTTTTCCTTGTTTTGGATCTGGCGCTTGAGGTCGCTGGCTTGCTGTTTGAGGTTGGCAAAGTCCTGCTCGGACGCTGCAAGTTTGTGCTGAAGATCGCTAGCGGCTTTCGAGGATGACGTGGCTGTGGTTTTCTGGAGTTCCTTTTCAGTTCCAAGCTGCTCTTTGAGGCCTCTAACTTGGTTCTTGAGAGTGTTGGCTTCTTGCTCGGAGTTGGTGAGCTTTGCCTGCAAGTCTTGAGTTGTGGTTTTCTGGAGCTCCTTTTCAGTTTCAAGCTGCTGTTCAAGGCTGCTGATTTTGGACTTGGAAGCGTCCAACTCTGCCTGAAGATGCTCGAGTGCTTGAGAGGAAGAAGTGGCTAAAGATTCACGGGATGCCTTTTCGGTTTCAAGCTCCTTTTGCAGTTTTTTAACAGTGGCGTTGTGGGCGGACTTTAAAACAGGCTCGCTCTCGAAAAACTTTGCCATTCTTTCGAGGATGTACGACGGTTGGTCTTCCTTGGGATGGAACTGCAAGTCTTCTTCGTAGATGCCGAGCAGTTCGAGGATGCGAGGATTCTCGAAAATGGCAGAGTCGACGGTCACCTGGCTGGAGTCTTTGGGGTCGGGGCGGATGGGGGACGAGGTGGGGGATCCCCAGAAGATAGCATTGTTTGGATCCAGCATGCGCCCTTCGTCCTGGAGCTCGCGAATCTTGACTCGGCATTTGGAGAGGGCAGCGGTGTTCTCGTCCTGATAGGCCTTGTATTCGGCGAGAAGGCTGTGGAGACTATCGATGGCTTTGTTGGCTTCAGTCTCGCTCTGTGGCAGGCTAGTAGTGTTAAGCTTGAGATCTGGCTTGCTGGCGGCGGCGGCGGCGGCAAGCTTCAGCGCAGCGGCTTGCTCAGCCAGGAGAGTGGCGAGCTCTGCCTCGCGCTGGGTAGTGCCATTGGCGTGAAGGGAGGTGAAAGTGAAGGGCTCGGGGGGCTGGGTGGTTTCATTGACGAAGAAGTCATTAAGAAGATCCTCCTCGCGCTTCGAGGTGGTCATGCAGTTGGTGGCGAGCAAGCTGAAGGTGGTGTCGGGATGCTTCGTGGCAACAGCATTTTCGACAGCCTTTTTGATTTCACTGGTCTGTTTCGAGAACTCGCCGACAGCCTTTTCCAGTGGAGGGCGTACCAAGTCTTGGTGGAGTATACCGACAATGGCGCTCAGCTCATCTTTCTCATGGCGAATCCGGTGGTTGTCGGTGAAGAGCTTGCGCTTATCGTCGTTGACTTGGGCCAGGCTGGCTTCCCTTTCACAAAGCGTTTCTTCCAGGCGTTGGATATCGTTCTCTTTGTCGTCTAGATTCTGGTCAAACTTGGTTTTATACTCTCTGAGGGCCTGCTGAGCGGCCTCCTGGACTTCCTTCTTGCCATCTAGCAAGAACCTTTTTGATTCGTCCAAGATAAATTCACGCCGCCTGCCGGGCCCTGGCGGGAGGCCGATTTCGTCAGCTATGCGCTTGCTGAAGCTGCGTATTTTTTTCTCATCATTTTCGGAGCAGATGAGGTCCATGGTGGCGGTGGTTTAGGCCAAGAAAAGAAAAGACAACAGAGACAAAAGGAAATAGTAGAGACTGGGGGGAATCGGAATGTGTAAGTGACGACAAGATGGTGATGGAATAAAGAAGGAGAAAAAAAAAGAAAAAGAAAAAGAAAAGCAGCAAAGTCGAACGAGACACTGGGCCTCTTATGTTTGAAGCTGGCAGAGACAGCTCGAGTCTGGACCAAAGACTTTGAGCGTCTTTCAGGTTCTTTGACGGCAGCTGAGGTTCTTTGATGCTGGCTGCGATGGTTTTTTTTTTTTCCTTCTTTGTTTTCTTTTTTCTTTGTTTGTTTTTTTCTCTGTCTTCCCCCCCAGAGCTTCTTTGTCTACCACTCTACACGCTCCGCCAACTTGTTGCTTTCACATTCGTGGCTTGGCTAGTCTAGGACATAAGGTGAGGTGAGGTGAGGTGAGGTGGGAAGTGGGGCTACGACTCGGACTCGACCGGGTTCCGATCACGGACATCCCGGAACCTGACCTTTAGCCTGTATTTTGGCATGTCTTTTTTTAGAAACAATCTGGGGGTAGGGGGATGGGGGATGGGGGGATTACTACGTGCTACATGCTACGTGCTACGTGCTACGTGCTACAAGACTGGGAGAGCAATCTATCTCCTAATATGACGTAGGCTCTCGTTCTTTGACGGCCTTTCGGTCTCGGGTTCCCTGACGAGTTTCTTTGTTGACTGTGCAGGCTTCAAAGGATTCTTTTTTTTTCTTTCTCGCTTCGTTGGGTTGGATTGAACGACTGGTCACTCTGGCTGTACGACAGTTTCAAGACAGCCTGAGACATTGTAGAAGGGCGATTATTCATGAAACACACAGAGGAGCACAAGCGTTTCTCTTCTTTTTTTTTTCTTGTTCTTTTCTTGTTCTTTTCTTGGGCCTCTTGCTCGGCCTTTGTTAGCTGTACCACCCTCGCGCACCCGGACCAGATGGCGCTGCCGTCTCGCGGTGTTCGATCATGGGCGATGTAATGTCAAGAGTCTGTACAATGGTATTCCACGTGTGTTTGTCTAATGTGAAGATGGCCTGGTGGCGAGCATCGGCCGAGTGCCCGCTGCCAGCAGGTTCCTGGCCTTCAACCGGAGCTGTACATTGTCATCATGTCAGTGCATATACCAGCCAAAGCAGAGGAGGAATACCTACAAAGTGATGGCAGCCCGTCATCGTCAAACTCCACAGCCACCTTGCCATCGCGGATCAGAAAGCTGACATAAAACATGTTCTCGACCGTCTGTGCATACGACCGCGGATTCACGACAAAGCGCATCAAATCAACGCCCCCCGTACTGCGCAGCCCATGCTCGTGCATCAGCCGGACACGCTCCTCGTCCGATGTATCATCCTCAAACAGTTGTTCTAGCTCATCCTGGATCCTCTCTTGCGTCTCGCCGAGCACCTTGAGGATCCGGGCGCAAATCACGGTTAGGTCGTTGTCAACCTTGGCCAGATCCTCGGTGTTGAGCACCTCGGGCCGGGTTTCTCGCAACGCGTCGATGCGGAGCGGCGCGCTGCGCTTGCCCGTCTTGCGCACCTTTTTTTCCGCGTGCAGCGGACCGAGCAGGAAGGCAACTGACGGGGCGCGGCGACTGGCTGGCAGCGCGGCGTACCGGCCCAGGTGGTCCCAGTTCAGCATGTCGCCCGATTCGTCTTCCTCCTCTTCCTCTGCGCCACGGCCGCTGACTGGCCCGTCGTCGCCGTCATCAGACCCATCACCAGCGCGCTGCATGGCAGACAGGCGCTGTCGACGGCTGTGTTGTGTGAATGTGAGCCCAGACGCGTTGGCAGAGTCTGGGATGCCGCGGCCGTGGCGCATGTACCGGATAGCCTTGGCTACAAAGTCGTCGAGATCCACGCCGTCGGCCGACGAGCCCTGCATCAGCCGCACCGTCTTGCGGTACGACAAGTCGGCAACGGTGACGAGCAGACGAGAGTCAATGGCGGCCTCGGTGGTCTGGCGGATCTCCTGGTTGATTCGGTTGCTATCCTGTAGCACGGTTCGCAGGCCAGTCGATGAGGCCTTGAGGTATTCGTCGCTCTGGTCGGCGAGCTGCCGGCTCAGCTCGCGCAGGCCGCGTTGTATGGCGCGCCGCTGCTCAATGGGCTGGTCGGGGTCATATATGTTGGTCGGATCGGTATCGTCATCGTCATGGTCATCGTCATTGGTGGCTACGGGCGGCTCGTGCGTGCGCCGGCGCTTGCTGGAGGTGTGATGCCGAATAGCAAGGGGCTGGCTGTTCGAGGGTCCGGGAGAGACGCTGTCGTCTTCCGAGTCCGAGAGCATAGCTGGCATGGCGACTAGTCTAGCGTGTTGTAGGCAGCGGGATGCAGGGAGGGGTGTAGCTGTGGCCGGGGAATGGGTGTAGTTGGAGGCTGCGACGCTGTGACGTAAGCAGAGGGGCGAGGGGCAAGCGGCAGCCCGAGATTAGTGGAGCGAGTATGGCAGGAAGAAAGGGGTTATTATAATGACGGCATGCTCATGCAAGTATCGGATCGGGGGAGGGGGGCAATGGAGCCGCACAGGTCGCCAACAAATCGGCGCTGCATGTGATGTGATGCGATAGAAAGACGGCGATGGTGGACAAGCGCGTCCAAGAAGATTGGCGTGTTTGCAATCAAGCCTAATCGGGAAGGCGGGATGCGAGATAGGGTTGTCAGGGCAGCAGCTAGCGCTTAGGGGTTGTGATTTAGGGACCGGCCGCCCAGCAGCTGTCAGAGAGCTTGTGTCAGCTGCAAGCCTATCCTGACAGCTGCCGGCCTCTACGCAGACGACGTCACCAAACTCGCCCATCGCATTCTCGACGTGGGCGCTCTGCTCGTCCACGCATCACACCATCTTCCGCTTGCAATTCAACCATGATATAGGCTTCAGCTTGCGTGTTTTCCCTGCTGTTACACACTCATGCTTCACTCTACAGCTACAGCCATGGATCCGTTCTCGTTTGCAACGTCACTGTCGCTGGACTTTGACTTGAAGATCCGCATGTATGAAGCCATCGCCATCACCATCGCCATCACCATCACCATCACCATCCCCAGAGTCGACCATCACCGGCCCCAGTTTGCCGAGGCCTCGTCGCTAACTGGATTGCGCGCAGAATAAATCTCGAAGGCGATGAACCGGCGCCGTCGTTTTCGCAGCTTCTCAATGACGACAAATTGCGCCATACCGGCTCGCACATCAGCGCCCATTCCGACCTCTACGTCATAGTCCAGGTGTTTGCCGGGTCCAAGGCGCTGGCTGTGCCGATGCAAACCTCCTACAAGGCATTCAAGACCGAGCGACGGTGAGAGACCCCCGATGGCCGTGCCGCGTTGTCCCCCACATTGCCACATTGCCAACCCCGCTCCGGCTCCGACCCCCGACCCCCGTGTTGGGCCTCCCCTTTCCCGCTCCTTGCTGACTGCTGCTGCTGCTGCTCTTGCTTCAGGTGGAATGAATGGCTGACGCTGCCCATAAAATTCAAAGACCTTCCCAGCAACGCCCAGCTCGCCATCACGCTCTGGGACCACGCCTGCGTGCCGCCGCCCGCCAGCCCCGCCGCCGCTTCCCCCTCAACACACGTCCACACGAATGCACCGAGCAATGCCGTTCCCTTTGGCGGCACCACATTCCGCCTGTTCGACAAACACAACCAGATGCACCAGGGCCGGCAAAAATGCTTTGTGCACCGCCACGCCGAGGCCGACGGCAACGACCTGTCCACAACGCCGTCCAACCCCCCGAAAGAAACAATCGGCACCGGCGATCTCGCCCTCGACAAGGAGGCCGAGGAGATGAGCCGCATCGAGGCCCTCTTCAAGCGCCACGAAATGTCAGAGCTGGCCCAGGTCGACTGGCTGGACCAGCTGGTCTTCCGCGGCTACGAGAAGAAGATGGCCGCCCACCACGCCAAGGTCATCCAGCTCAAGAAGATGGGCCTCACCGAGTCCAACGGCCCCGACACAAGCTCGCCCGCGCGCTTCTACCTTAATATTGAACTGGCACGCTTCGACTTCCCCATCGTCTTTGCCGACCACGAGTATGCGCCGCCGCCCGTGACATCGCTGCAGTATCTTGCCGGGCCGCCGCCGCAGTCTCAGCAGGTGCTGCGCCGGCCGCCGCCGCAGGTGCAGTTTGGCCCGGGCATCAGCCACGGCATCGGGAACAACGCAGCCGAAGCCGTGGCCGGCTCGCTGTTCAAGGTCTACGACGCCGAGATTGGCCGCGACAACCCGGTCGAGGCAAAGCACCGGCGGCTGTTCCGCAGCGCACACCGCAACGGCATCCTCGACAAAGACCTCAAGCCCAACGCCAAAGTGCGCGACGAGCTCAACGCCATTCTGTCGTACCCGCCCACACACGTGCTGTCGTCGGAGCAGTCGGACCTGGTGTGGAAGTTCCGCTACCACCTGACGCGCGACAAGCGCGCCCTCACCAAGTTTGTCAAGTCGGTCAACTGGTCCGAGGCCACCGAGGTCAAACAGGCCGAGCAGCTGCTGTCGCGCTGGACCGATATTGACGTCGACGATGCGCTGGAGCTGTTTGGCCCGTCATTTGAGAGCCCCACGGTGCGCGCTTTTGCCGTGGAGCGGCTGCGCAAGGCCGAAGACGCCGAGCTGCAGCTGTACCTGCTGCAGCTGGTGCAGGCCCTCAAGTACGAGCACATTCTGGATAGTCCGGCAGCGGTGGCGGCGGCGGCGGCTACAGCTACAGCTACAGCTACGGCTACGGCTACAGCTACGGCTACGGCCCAGCCACCGTCGGAAGCCTCGGCCGCCGCTGCCGCTGCCGCCAAAGACTCGTCCCTGGCCACGTTCCTGATATCCCGTGCCGCCGCCAACTTCCAGCTCGGCAACTATTTCTACTGGTACCTCATGGTCGAGTGCGACGATAACAGCCCCGAGCAGGGCGAGACCAACCGCAACATCTACCGCAAGGTGGCCTACGACTTCATGGCCAAGCTGGTCCAGGAGCCCGAGGGTGCCCAGCAGCGCCAGCAGCTGCGGCGACAGGCCGAGCTCATCACCATCCTGTCCAAGATCTCCACCGAGGTCAAGCTGTCCAACGAGACCATTGCGCGCAAGGTCGAGCGCGTCAAGGTGTTCCTGGCCGATGCCAAGAACGAGCTGCTCGAAATCAAGCCGCCGCTGCCGCTGCCGCTCGACCCCGCCATCCTCGTTACGGGCGTGGTGCCCGAAGAGACAACCGTCTTCAAGTCGTCGCTGTGCCCCATCAAGATCACCTTTGCCACGCTCAACGGCCCCAACTACCCCATCATCTTCAAGACCGGCGACGACCTGCGCCAGGACCAGCTCGTCATCCAGATCATCACGCTCATGGACCAGCTGCTGCAAAAGGAAAACGTCGACCTCAAGCTGTCGCCCTACAAGATCCTCGCCACCAGCGCGTCGGCCGGCGCCTCGCAGTTTGTCGCGTCGGCCACCTTCCAGAGCATCGCGTCGCGCTACCGCGCCAACCCCGCCCTGGCCTACCTGCGCGAGCACCAGCCCGACCCCGCCACGCCGCTGCGCATCCGCAGCGACACGCTCGAGACGTACATGCGCTCGTGCGCCGGCTACTGCGTCATCACGTACATCCTGGGCGTCGGCGACCGCCACCTCGACAACCTGCTGCTGGCACCCGACGGCCACTTCTTCCACGCCGACTTTGGCTTCATCCTCGGCCGCGACCCCAAGCCCTTTGCGCCCGTCATGAAGCTCAGCAAGGAGATGGTCGACTGCATGGGCGGCACGGCCAGCGAGAACTACAAGCAGTTCAAGCAGTACTGCTTCCTGGCCTACACCGCCCTGCGCAAGCAGTCCAACCTGATCCTCAACCTGTTTAGTCTGATGGTTGACGCCAACATCCCCGACATCCGCCTCGAGCCCGACAAGGCCGTGCTCAAGGTGCGCGAGCGCTTCCATCTGGACCTGAGCGAGGAGGAGGCCATCCGCACCATGGACCGCATTATCGAGGGGTCGCTGGGGTCTATTGCCCCGGTGGTGATTGACAAGCTGCACGAGCTGGTGCAGGCCTTCCGGACGTAGAGTAGAGTAGATGCTATCATTAGTAATACATGGATTAGTCTAGACGCGCTCACTCACTCTCACTTTGTACCAAAAGCCTGCAAAAGCCCCACGCTCCTCCATCCGTCTTGATATTTGCTTCTATTACCCCCATACACCCACTGCTTCTACCCAACACGCCAAAAAGCCTTCTAGGCTCGTCGTCCGTGAATCACATTCCCGCTGCCCGTCGCGCCAGAGCTCGCTCCGCCGCCGGCGCCCAGTCCTGTAATCCCGCGGAAGTCGCTGACGCTTCGCTGCAGGCCGCTGCTCTCTGCCTTGGCCGGCGCCGTGTTGTTGCTGGTGCTGTTGCTATTGCTGTTGCTATTGCTGTTGCTCTTGTCCGTCGTCCCCCCCGCCGCCGCCGTCTCCGCCGTCTGCGTGCGTGCCCAGACGCCCGTGCTTTGCCGCTTCAGCTTAGACCGGAACGCAAACTTGTACGGCGCAGCCTCCTGCGCCCCCGTCGACGCGCGCGCCAGCCGGGCCTTGCCGTCGCGGGCCGGCGTGCCGGCGTCGGGCTTGTCCCAGCCGTCGTCAACAGCGTATCCCATGCCGTAGCCGCCGCCGCCGCCGCCGCCACCGCCGTGCATGCGACCCATGCCCAGGCCATCATGGTGCACGCGCATGGGCAGCGGCAGCGACGGCTTGCCGAGGCCTGTGACGCCCGACGCACCGGCGAGAGGCAGCCCCGATAGCGACATGGTGCCGCGGCGGGAGCGCCCCAGCGAGCCCATCATGGCCTCCCACGTCTCGACCTGGCCGCTGCTGGCCTCTTCTACGCAGTTGCACTCGTCACCGGCCGGGCACAGCTCTTCGCCGGCCGCGTGCCATTCGGCCAAGCAGGCGTCGTGGGCAGCGCAGCCACAGGCAAGACAGGGCGTGTACTGCGCGTCAAGCGGCTCCAGGCAGTAGACGCAGCGAAGCTGGCGCTGCGTCTCCTGGCAGCGTGGGCAGACGCCGACGGCCCCGCCAACAAGTGGTAAGCCACTGCTACCGAGCGTATAATTCAGAGGATCCAGTTGCTGTTCATGTATGCGGCAGACGCCGGTAACGTCAAGACCACGCTGGGCCATGTGTGGAGACTGGATGGCTGACTTGCGACCGAGCAGCACCGATGACGAGAGTGCCGTGGTCGACGATGACTTGGGAATCGACGCAGGAGCCGAAACGGGAGGAGACTTGACATCGTGGCTGGTTGACGGCGTGGCAAAGGAGGGCTGGAAAGGGCCGTGTACGTCCAACGCGTTTGTCGCATGCATATTGCCGTCGTGCTTTTGCATGAGATTGAACTTGAGAATCTCCAGCCTTTGCAGTGGCAGCTGCCACATCTGAAGCAGCTCGGCATATGAGTAGCGGTAGCTGGCATACAAATGGTTGCGCGACGCGCTCAAAAGAGGAACCGAGGTGCACACGTTGTCGTCGTCAAACATGGACTGGTCGTCCAGCATAATCTCCACACCAACCGGCATCTCCGCGCGAAAGTCGGAGCGGCGCGTCTCGTCGTCTAACACGTGGTTGTGCGCCCGTGAGGCCAAAGCACTGCCGACACCCGCAGCGCCCGAGCTGCCGCCCTCGCCCATGATGGTAGTATGGCCCCATGTGACATTGCTGTTGCTGTTGCTGTTGCTGTTACTCCCTCCTTGGCCTTGCTCAGCAGGGCTCGCCTTCTTGCGCGTATTCGGCGGTGAGGATGACATGGCAGTAGCAATCGCCCTTGGAATATGCGCGCCAAACGAAGCCTGCTTCCAAAACGACCGCGTGTTGGGTGACGCTGAGAGGCTGGGCGCCTGGCTCTGCGCCTGGCTCTGCGCCTGGCTCTGCGCCTGGGAGGGCGGCGGCTCGAGCTGTCCGGATTCCGATACCACGGCGGCGCCATGTTCTTTGTAGTCTCGGCTGGTGCGGGTTGGCGGGGTGCTGCCGACAGAGTGCGGGCGCGACGCCGCCTGCGAGTGGATCTGCGACTGGGCCTGTGAGTGCGGATCTGCTGGGAACACCGACACGTCCTCGACCGACATCTGCGACCCGGAAATCTGTACCGGTGTCAGCGCAGGCAGCGGCGTTGCTCGCGATGATGTGTTTCGGCTGCTAAACTTGCTGCGCCAAAACGCCTCGGTGCTCTGGAAGAACTGCAGCGAGAAGCCCGGGGCTTGGTAGGCCAGGGGCGTGTGACATTGGCTCGAGTGCAACTGCGAGCCAACTCCCAGATGCTGCAGTCTGTTGCCGCCGTCCTTATATGCGTCGTCATCAAGCGTGGGCTCGACAAAGATGCACGAGAGCAGCGCCAGCATCTGGATGTCGCCCATTTGCTCATAGTGGTCGAACAAGGTGTCCACAAACTGCCGAGCCATCGGGTGCGTGCCCCATCTGACTCTGGTGGCCAGCGTGGCCCCATGGCCGAAGCCGCCATTGGCCACGCCTTCCCTGTCCTGGGCCACCACCGACCGTGCCACCAAAAGCACGGGATTCTGTCTGTCGCTGCCGCCGGCTCCCAGGCTAAGCCCCAAGCCCATAGCATCGACCTGTTCTAGGGGGATTCCCTTGCGCAGCAGAAGCGCACAGAACAGCCATACGTCACGCAGCTCGTCATTGCCGTAGCGCTCGGCCACAGCAGCGTTGTGCGAACACACGTCGTCGCCAAAGACTTCGTAGTACTTTGCGTACTTCTTCTTGGACGGCAGCAAGGCAGACATGTCATGCATCGACACAATGTTTTTGGGCCGGCCCAGCCGTCGCCTGCTTGCTCCAGTGCCGGTGACCGTCCCTCCAAGGCCGGTTCCTCCATCGCTAGAGTGCACGCTGTGCGTCTCGCTCCACGCCATCATGCGCAGTCTGCCCGAGGGCTGGTACCACGAGATTTTATGCATCGACGTGCCCTCCGAGTTACTCGACGTGGTCGACGAGTCGGTCTCCTCGCTGTCTGACTGGCAGTTGTCCGAGTCCGAGCCACAGTCGGAGAAGCGCTGCTGCTGGCGCAGGGGAGATTCAAAGGCCATGCGTCCAAATCCAACCGAGTACGGGCCTGCCGTCTTGCGTTCCTTAGACGAATCGGAGGTCGAGCCCAGGAATATGGCGCGCGTCTTTTCCTCTTGTGTCAAGAAGAAACACACCAGCCGGCCGTCATGCGAGAAGCGTGCTCCGCAGGTGCGCCGGTCCAGGGGCAGAGCTGTGCGGTTTATGACGTTGGCAGCAAGGCTGTTAACCTCAACACTGGTTGTCAGATCCATCGACATGAGCGTAGAACTGGCCCTCATCTCGGTGGTGTTGTCGTCCTCGTCGCTCGAGCTCGACTCTTCGGCGTTGAACTTGGAGAGGTCCGTCAGATTGTGCACATTCTTGAGGAAGCGAAGACTGCTCTGCAAGTCGACGTCTCCCAAAAGGTACTTGAATACCGAGTGCAGGCAATTCTTGCCGTGCTCTTTGTGCTGCTGCGCCAGCGTGTGAACGTCTGCTTCCAGCTTGGCGCAAGTTTTGGCGTCCATGTAAATGTTTCCCTGGATGTCAAACGTCGGGGCTTCGGTCAACGGGTACCCCGGCGTGATGGCAATGCTGACTTCAAAGTAAATGTTCTTCTTCTTCTCGCCCCAGGGTCCCTGTAAACTAGCCACGGCCTTGGTCGGGTCGATATAAATCCACGTCACCTTGGGCAGCTTGCTGCTCAGGCTAACGACCTCTTCGCGGAACGGCTCCACCTCGACCTGTTCTGGCCCTTGCCACTCCTCGGAGATGCTGAACACAGGCGAGTCCCGTCCGCTCATGAAGCGCCGTGATGAGTCCCGGTGGCCCCCTGCGCTTCCAATGGACCGTCGCTTTGTCACGGAAACTCCCTTCATCCAGTTGATCTGAGAGCTTTCCGTGCTCTTGGACCCATTCCGGCTCCGCACCTTCATTGCAGACCCGCGCCAGCCCGAAGCGCCGCTTTTGGTCCGCAGCTGGATGTTCTTCATGCCGAGTGTCAGCGCACTTGTGTGCTTGATACCAGCATTTGGCCGTACGTCGTTCATCGTCGTAACGCGCATGTCTCGCATGTTGCTATCCATGACAGTCGTAAACGTCCTGTATGTTGCGCCCTTTCGGGTAAGCTGTAGCTTGTCGGGAGCTCGGCTACCTCGTGTATATCCAATGGCCTTGAGGATGTCGTCGTCGGGCTTTTGTAAATGCAGTTTATTATCCTCGCCCCAGGATACCAGCTGGAACTCTCGCGCATCCATGCCGTCGTCGTCAATGCCTCCGCGCGTTCGCCACAGAAACTCTTTGACTGCGTTATTTCCGTGGCCGGGGAAGACTGCCACTGGCTCCGTCTTTTGCTGTGCATCAGAGGGCCGATAACGCTCTTTTGGTCGGTCATAGAGGAACATGTTTCCCGGTTCCACTTGTGGGATGGCAACAATGCCAGTGCCAAAGGGGGTATGCCGAGCTCTCCATACGGGAAATTCGGTCCGGATGACATGCTGAGGCGTTGAGTAGTCGTCTGCGCTAATATCCCAAAACTTGATGGTCTTATCCAACGAGCATGTAATCAGCTCATCCGCTCGCGTGCGGTTCCAGTCAATGCCGTATATCTTGGACTTGTGGGCCAATATAGACTTGACTGGCTCACACGACTTGCGGTCGTCCCAGAAGCGCAGCCAGCGGTCGTGCGAGGACGCCAGGATATGGGGGTCTTGTCGGCTGAATTTAACCTGCGTGGTGCCGGCAAACCAGTCGTAAAAGGTCATGACGGGTTGGCGCGGCCGTCTCAGGTCCCAGCAGTGCACAGTGCCGTCGACGGAGCAGGTGGAAAGAATATCGGGATGGTGTGCAGAAAAGTTGATGTCGGTAATGGCGCGGCTGTGGCCTTGGAGAGAATGTTCAATGGCGCCGGTCACAGAGTCCTCTTTCATGTTTAAGTTCCACACCAGGGCCCGGTGATTGGCCGTTGAAACGACCCAGTAGTCTCGGCTGGCAAAGGGAGACCACTGGGCATCAACCACGAGCCAGGGCATTCCATGGGTGCTCAGTTTGCGCGGGGGGGTGTCAGGAGAGTCTAGGTCGATAATGGACAATCCGTCGGGCCTGGGGTTTGGTTAGTCTACAGCTGCTGAAGACACGGCGCGGCTCCGCTCCGCTCGGGTCGGGCCGGGCCGGGCCGGGCCAGGCCAGGCCAGGCCAGGTCAACTCACGATGCAAGGGCAATGTCACGGCCACATGGCGAAATGGTGGCGGAGCCAACTCGACCCTTGACCGAGATGGTGATATCGGCATCAAAAGTGTCGCTATCAAACGCCGAGCCCACGATGTTGGCGATTCCCTTTTTAGGAGAGTCGACATGTGAAAAGGCGTCGATTGACCCGAGAGACAGCATTGCCGGAACGTCGCCGGTCGTGACGGCTGCGAGGAGGATGTGCGGCGGGAGGCCAAAGAATAGGAAGCCGATGGAGATGCGCAAGGCAGTACAGCACGTGCACGTACTGGACTTATGGCGGGTAGTTTGCTGCTCGCATTGGGCGTCTGCAGCCAGGCGCCAGCACTCGGCAGAACTTTGGATGCGATGGCGAGGGCGATGGCGATGACGATGACGATGGCGAGGTTCGGTTCACGTTGGCGGCAGAAGATGATGGCGCATGAGAAGTGGCGAGGCTGAGAAAAAAATCGCTGCAAAGATCGTGAGTCCGAATAAATTGAAATTATTTTTTTTTCCTTAATTTTGTGCGCTTTTGCAAACAGGCTTCGTCTCGTTCTTTCCCTCGAAATGCTGATGACATAACACGCGACAAAGCTCTCGGTGAGCTGGCCCAGATGGGTGAGTGGGTCACTTACCGATCCGGACGAGTGGCGCTACCGTGGCGCGCTAGCTCCGCCCTCAGGATAGACTCGTAACCCTAAGCGGGGCCTGCACAGGCAAAAATAAAAGATATGTTGACAAGAACGAGATTCGAACTCGCGCGGATTGCTCCACTGCGAAGGTCTTCACAAGAGAGGAACCTGAACACAGCGCCTTAGACCGCTCGGCCATCTTGCCTGGTGGTTGTTGAACGGTGTAGCTGTACACGGGACTTTAGATCCTCGTATGCAAGATGTGCTGGTTGATTTCATACACACATACACACACACTCTGTCTCTCTTTCTCTCTCTGACAGCTGGTTTCCAATGGACAGCCGTCTCAGAGGGGTTATCAATTCTTCTATACACATGTCGTCATACATGCTTATCCTTCATAACCCACGTCTCTTGCTCCCGGCGCCACCACGAAGCTCCAGGTCGGCTCCTCTTCTGGCACCATGTCAAGTCCAGCCAGCTGCAACTCATGCGTCTCGAGCCGATGTGACGTGCGCACCACTGGCACGTGCGGCAGTGCTCTGCATACCAGGTCCATCTCCCTGACCACGTCCGCGCCTTTCCTCCTCTGCATGCCCAGCTCTACATAGGCCAGCTCGCGCTCCGAGTATTTGTACTTTGATGCCTCTGGGTTCCTACACAGCATGTCTTCGACAGCCCAACGACGGGCGAGAATACGCGCGCCTGCATAGACCTGTTTGCGCATCTTACTGCCGTGCAGCCTAAGCGAGGCTTGTTTAGTCGCGTACCACTCGGGATCATGCGGGGTGTTCCACGCCACGTGTGGATTGCTGCAGCTGCGCAAGGCGTGGCCCGGTGTGAGAAGACGGCGGTATATGTCGACAGAGCTGTCGGGTAGTTGGGTGACGAGAGAAGAGACACCGGGCGGTGGGCGGGCAGCGCTTTCTTGGCGGTATACGATGACATCGAATGCAGATTCTATGAATGTGTTGCTTGTGCATGTTGGCGCTGACTTGCATGTTGCCTTGAGGGTTGGTGACGATGGCACTGAGCCCCGTTTTGATGGGCTGAAGTTTAGACCCGGACTTCTGGGGGATTGAAAACGTGACGGGGTCACAGATACAGGCGTTGCCGGCGGAGCTGGAGCTGGAGCTGGAGCTTGAGGCTTCGGCTCAGTATGCCGCATCTTTATAGGGGAGATGGTAGTAGATGACATGCATTTGACAAATGAAAGTCGAGGCTGGTGTGTGTTTGAATGGGCATCAAGCTGTGGCTGTGCCATTGACGGTCGTAAACGGGTACTGGATGGGTTTTCGGGGTGTGTTCCAGCGGAGAAAGCCTCGGAGAGTCCACGATCTTGGCTTTCGTTTTGGACTGGTTCCATATGTGAAGAGTCTGATATCCTAGTTGCACTCTCTTCCTCTGAACCCTCTCCAGATGATGCCGAGGATGAGATAGAATGCGGGGATGATGTCGTGCTCTCGACATTATAGTCCCGTTCACTGTTGCCAGCAGACCGGTTAATGTGGCCAGCGGAGGGAGTGTGCGCCAAAGATGCCGGGCTCCTGCTGCCCACCGTCTTTGTTTTGCATGTGGTCGATTCTGATGTTGTATAGTAAGAAATGCGAGGCCGGACCAGCAGCCGGTTGCTTCCAGGCCCTTTTCGCGAAGGCAAGATAGGAACCAGCTTCGGTTTCGGCGGCCGCGGGGAGACCAGTGATGCAGCGGGTGTGCTGGACGCGGCAGAGTGCCGCTTGTGCCTTTTGTAAATGGATTTCGGAGACTCTGCTTCGGAGCCGGGGTTGGAGAGACGCTTCCGCTTTTTGGGCGGGATAAGCCGTTGCACGTGTGTCATGACGGCCGACTCAGTCTGCGGCAGCGGGTGTGTGGGCGTGGCGTAGTGGAAAGCATCTTTGAGTATGGAGTTAGTAGGCTGTATATGGCGGTAATGGGAGTGTACACGGATGTAGGGTATTGGCTGGCTGCAGCTCAGGTGCTATTTGAAGCGGGTTCTGTACATCATATCAGGAAACATGCAGCGGCTTCGTCCAGTTCTCTCGTGGTTTGGTTGGTTGTCTGCCTCTGCCTTTGGTCCTGTTGACATGAAGAAGCTGGAAAACGTGGACTCCAAATAAAGAGGCAGTATGTGATTGTTATGAGACCTTCTTGACGACTCTCGCCACAGACGAGGCTCCAGATGGCGAGGAAGATGGCAAGAGGGTGGTGGCAGAAAGCGACAGCGAGTGCTGTGCGAGTGCTACATATCAAGGGGCAAGAGAACGGACAGAACCAGAAGACAAGATTACCCATTTGACCTTTTACCAGGACATCATGGCTGGCGTTTTTGAGGGTAGGATGGCGTGGATGAAGGGTGACAACTTACCCTTTGAGCGAGTGTTGGCGCGGCAGCGACGGCGACGGCGGCTGTGACTGTGGCTGTGGCTGTGGCAGCAAAACGAGGGACAGCGGCGGCTGGTGCTGAAGGAATGGATGGAAGCAGACCAAAGGACAGTGAGGAGAAAGGGTCAAACGAAGACAAGGCTGAGAATCTCCAAGCTCGATCTCGTGATGATCTTGGCGAGGCTGAGGCGGCTATTAACGCGTCTTCGGAAGGTAGCAGCAGGCAGGCAACCCGCGTATGTCTGTTCAACCCTGTATGTATGTTAACCCTGCTTGTTAACCCTGTATGCCCTACATCTCTCTAGCCCTAACCCTTGACTTCCTTCCTTTTTATGCACATGCACAAATAGACTTTCATAAATTTCATGAAAACATAACATCAAAGCTTTGGCTTGCGACGATAAAATCATAGCGGGGCATTCTGCTGCTGGCTATCACAAGAGCAGCGCTGACGCCTGTGGACGCACTGGCCTTTGACTGCATCCAAAAGACCAGCTGGCTTATGCTCTGCGCCTCCGCCAATTCTTATCGCACACGCACACGCACACGCACACGCCGACACTCAACCTTGCGATAGCCCGATCTCGATAACTGCCGCGCACTGCCGCTGGTCGCCACATGTGCCCGTCCCGATCGACCCCCTAAAACCTCGCCTGTGATCCCGTCCATCTGCCGACCAGCCAATCGCCTCCATCCCGGGCCAAGACACTAGCATGGATTTCCTCAAGTCTGCCGTGGCCTCGGCCATGGCCATGCAGGGCCCGCCGTTTCCCTACAGCTTCGGAGACCGGGTCGACATTGACCAGTCCATATGGACGCTGAACAACGGCACCAGAAAGGTAGGCTAGGCTGATGCCATCCAGCCCTCTGGCGCTGGCTACATGCAGCTTGCAGCCTGCAGCCTGCCGGCACAGGACCATGCCCGTGCTGCCTGTCATGCTCGTGCTAACCAGCTACGCTACAACCACACCAGGAGGACAGCTCCAACTGCAGCATCTTCTCCTTCGACATCTCCGCCAACCGCTCCCGCCTCCCCCTCGCCCGCAATGCCCTCAAAAAGATGCGCACAATGCGCCACCCCGGCGTCATCAAGGTGCTGGATACCGTCGAGACCGAGACCTACATCTACATTGCCACGGAGCGCGTGACGCCGCTGCGCTGGAGCGTCAAGCGAAAGAGCCTCAGCCCCGAGACCATCAAATGGGGGCTCTTCACCATTGCCAGCACGCTCAAGTTTATCAACGAGGATGCCCAGTCCATCCACGGAAACGTCTGCGTGTCCTCTATATATACCTCGGAGAGCGGCGAGTGGAAGCTGGCCGGCTTCGATGTGCTGAGCAGCATCAGAGACGACGATGCCATCATCTACACCTACGGCAGCCAGGTCCCCGGAGCCAGCCGCTATGCGCCGCCCGAGATTGCCCGCGCAGGCTGGGACTCGATCAAGAAGAACCCGCATGCTGCCGTCGATTCCTTCAACTTTGGCACTCTGATCTTCGAAGTCTTCAACGGAGACTACGCCGGCCCCGACCAGGCCGGCCAGACCAAGAACATCCCGCCAACAATGCAGACCGGCTACAAGCGCCTCGTCAATCCCAGCCCCAAGTCTCGTCTTACCGTCGCGCACTACCTGGAGCAGGGCAAGAGATCAGGCTCGTTCTTCGACTCACCGCTGATCAAGCTCACCGACGGCATCGACAACCTGGGTGTGAAGTCGCCCGAGGAACGCGAGGCCTTCCTCAACCACCTGGACGAGCTTTCCGACGACTTCCCGGAAGACTTCTTCAAGATGAAGGTCCTGCCCGAGCTGCTCAAATCAGTCGAGTTTGGCGGCGGCGGCCCCAAGGCCTTGTCGGTAGTCCTCAAGATCTCCTCCAAGCTTTCCGAGGACGAGTTCAACTCTAAAATCACGCCCGTGATTGTGCGCCTCTTTGCCAACCCGGACCGGGCCCTGCGTGTAGCCCTGCTGGACGGCCTTCCGCAGATGATTGATCGCCTCACGCAGCGCATTGTCAACGACAAGATATTCCCCCAGATTGTGAGTGCCGCTATCTACTACTATCCCGAGTATCGTTTTCTTTTTTTTTCTTGTCCATGTGCTAACAACCAGTCTGATAGACCTCTGGCTTTACCGATGCTGCGCCAATAGTGAGGGAACAGACCCTCAAGTCGGTACTGACCATCATCACCAAGCTGTCTGACCGGACCATCAATGGCGAACTGCTCAGGCTCCTGGCCAAAACCCAAAACGACGAACAACCCGGAATCCGCACCAACACCACCATTTGCCTCGGCAAGATTGCCAAGCACCTCAACAATTCCTCCCGCTCCAAGGTTCTACTGGCCGCATACGGCCGCTCCCTGCGCGACCCGTTTGTCCACGCCCGCAACGCCGCGCTCATGGCCTTTGCCGCCACTAGCGAGCACTTTACTGACGAAGAGTGCGCCGCACGTATCATCCCCGCCATCTCGCCGCTGCTCATCGACAAGGAAAAGATCATCAGAGACCAGGCCCGCCGGACCATGGACAGCTATCTCAGCCACATCCGCAAGGTGGTCGCCAATATGCCCGACTCTGCCCTGCCCCCGCCCGGCTCCGAGCCGTCGGGCAACACGCCGCGAATGGGCACCCCGCAGCCAGCAAACGGCGACTCGGCCGGCGGCTGGGCCGACTGGGCCATTTCGTCCTTTACCAATAAGCTTGCCTCTGCCACAGGCGACATGACCGATGCCAGCGCCAACGCCGCTCCCTCTGGCACCTCGACAGCGCCGCCTGCCCATAACCCGCAAAGAGTCCTCTCGCCGTCCCAGCCACACTCCCACAACCACAAAACCACCACCGCCTCGTCCCTGCACCGACAGGCTGTCAAATCCCCGCTCGCGCCCTCATCGCGCGTCCCGTCGCGCACAGCGTCTCCAGCCATCGACGACGACTCCTCCGGCTGGGGCAACGACAACGACAACGACGACGACGATGACGACGGAGCCGAAGCCTGGGGCTCCATGGACGACGCCCCCACCGCCGCACAAGACAACCACGCCACCACCGACCCGTGGGGCGCACCGTCGCCATCGCCATCGCCATCGTCGCCACCGCCCAAGAAGCAAACCGCAGTGTACGACGATGGCGGCGAGCCCGATTTCGCCGGCTGGCTCGCGGCACAGGCCCGGAAACCGGCGGCCAAGCCGCTGCCCAAAGGCCTGTCCAAGACTGTGCCGGCTGCGGCGGGAGGGGCTCGCAAGCCGGCAGCGACGACGGTGGCAGCGAGTAAGAGTAGGCCGAAGCCGAAACCGGCGGCGGCAGCGGTGGCGGCGGCAAAGCCAGTTATGGCGAAGAAGATTGATACAAAACCCAAAGATACGGGAGAAGACGACGGCTGGGGCGACGGGTGGTAAGGCTGGGCGGGTGTCTCGTGTGTCATGTCTCGTCCCTTGTCGCTGGTGTGTTGTTTCTATTTATTGCTGTTTTTTTGTTGTTGCTTGTTGCTTGTTTTAGTATCTGCCGGCGCTGGATAATGAGAGTAAAATATACCACGCGTTATGTTGATTCTACAGCACCGACTGACGGACGTCTATGGACTGCAAGATCCAAAACAAGACATTCCTCCTGGGAAGGACTATATATGAAAGGAAAACGTAGATATAAGTATACGGAAAAGGCACGGGGCCGAGTATAATAATAAGCCAAGGGGAACAGGCAAGACAACAAGACAGGAAAGTAAAAACGCAGGCCCTATCCGTACTCCCTCGTGAAGCCGCCATCGATACCCAGAACAGGAGAGAACAGGAGAGAACAGAGGGAGAGAGAGAGAGAGAGAGAGAACAGAAAGACAGAGAGAGAAAAAAAGAATGTTGTGCAGTCGAGGAAGCCTGGACTGGGCTTTTA
>JADILG010000235.1:0-29793 GCA_017591655.1 Thielaviopsis populi
ATACAGAGGGCATACAGAGGGCATACAGAGGGCATACAGAGGGCATACAGAGGGCATACAGAGGGCATACAGAGGGCATACAGAGGGCTTACAGAGGGCTTACAGAGGGCTTACAGAAGATATATAGAGGGGCCACAGAGGAATTACAGAGTCTACAGACCAGTGCCCTCACCGCTGTACAGGCCCTGTCCATCCCCCCTTCCGGGCCGTGGTCGGCTTCATTTTAGCTCGTGATTGTTGGGGTCACAATTAGCCAGAAGAGCCACGGCCCATCACACCGAGGCATTTATTTTTATTTTTATTTTCCTCTTGTTTTTGAGTGGTTTATTGTCGTACTTTTCTGCTTCTTTTCTGCGGCTTTTCTTTTATTGCCTGCATACGAAGCGGCCACTACCACGGCGATTCACACTACAAAACTCCAGACGCAATGGCCTGCTGGCCTGCTATAGAACAATACAGCAGATCAAGACAAAGAGCGGGAGGCAGACCAGCAAGTTGGCCTCTCGGTTGACAAGTGACACAAGCACGTTATACCTACGTGCCAATACCCAGCACCCTCAACAAAACACAAACGTCACAAAGATGACGACACTTGGGCGTGGTGAGAGAGAGAGAGAGGGAGCCCGCCACTGCGCCGGTGGAAATCTCAAGCCCAAGTCCAAGTCCACATCTAAGCCCACGCCCACGCCCACGCCTAAGCCTAAGCCTATAGCACAGGACACCACAACATCGATGAGGTACATGGACAAAGCGGGCAAGGGCCTGTGTGCCAATGACGTAGTTTGTTTGGCCTGGCAGCTAGCTATCGGCCCCATTCTAGCCTGCGCATGTCCATCTCATCCAGATCACTGTCGATGTAGTAGCACGTCCATGTGCTACGTACCTACACACGTACCTATGTGCTCATAGTTGCAACGGCAGCGGTAATCTGTGAAAGCAGAAAATGATGAAACGAAGCTGCAGGTTAGACTTTCCCAAAACGGCATACATCACAGCGATGCTTGATATGGTAACTCTGTATCTTGCGACTGGGCGCATTGCCTGCTTTTCCCTTCTCTGCCTCTGAGACTGGCACGTTTCTCTTGTTGGCGTAGGACCTCTTTGTGAACAAGTTTTTCCAACCCAAATCTCTTGCTCGGCTCCGGACTCGAATGTACAATACGCATCTCAATATATTGGCTTGCACGCACTGTGCGCGCCGCCTTGCACAAGCTCACCAGCTGACTGGTACATACAGCCAGCCCCTCAGACAGACAGAAAAGGGCCCAGGAATCAAGAACCAGATACGCCATCATGATACATGGCAGGACAAGCCGGCTACAGACTATGAATCAGAGATATCAACATGTGCTCTGCTGCTGTGAGTCATTGGCAAAGTATGCATTCCAATAGCACACACCAACGAGGGGGGACAAGTTACACCAGCGAGATAGAACAAGGTCAAGCCACACCCCTCTGCACGGCGACGGTGACTTATTTAACTTGGGCTTCTTATCATTGCCCAAGCTGGCCAAGCCACTCTCTCAGCTTAGCACAGCGTGGAGGAGCCACGTAACACGGTCTGGAAAACAGCTAGAACAATGGAAACACGACGGGCAAACTCCTCCAATAATGCAGCACAGCACAGCACATCCCACTCAAACAAACAAACAAGCAAGCAAAGGTGGTGTGCTCGTGGTACAACTGTCAATCAAGAGACCTTCTGCTGCCCATTCCCACCAAAGTCCGACAAAAAAGAAGGACCGGGACAGCGGCGCGGGTGCATGAAGAGGCATAAAATAAAAGCCACCTTGAGAGGCAGCCAGCTGCGCACATAACCGCCAAAGGACACAGCCAGAATTATGCTCGGTGGCTCACAGAAATAGGCCGAACAACTGGACAACTCAATGGTGTACACGTGAGACATAGTTTCCTAGCAATAGATGGGTAGAGAGAGAGAGAGAGAGAGAGAGAGAGAGAGAGAGTGTGTGTGTGTGAGTGAGCCAATCCCAGAATAAGAACACAACAGCATGTAATATTAACAGTCCAGAGAGATAATCAACGGCCGTAGAAATATATGGCAATTTCTCAGAAACAACAACAATGAGACAATGACACAGAGAGAGACGCCTGCTTAGCCGGCCTAGTCGCGTTCTATCGAGGGGAGGGCGAGGGCGAGTGAGTGGGTGGTATTATCGGCATAAAACGGATCTCGTTACTTCTGCCACTGTCGCATACAAAAACACATACACACACAAAGCAGCCACTACTTACAGCCAGGCCCTCTCTGTCTGTCTACTTGTAGGCATTGTTGGGGACACACACTGATGCGCGCGCGGTAAGTTGAAGCACACGCACAAACACAGCACAGCACATCTCCCCCCCCTTATCAGTAGACCGGATTGCTGCTATCTACTAGATACGAGCTGCACAGCCGGCCTTTGTTATTGCCTGACTTAATCAAAGCCGACTTCTAGATTTCAGTACATAAAAATCCTGGGCAATCTTGGGACGAGGTGCCATGGACACTAGTGCTAAAAATAGAACACAAAACCAGGTATCTTGGGAGATGTTAGATAGCCAAGCTCACCTGTCTGTGCCGTCTTTGGTTATCTGCTTGTAACCTTTCTGCTTTTCGTCTTGATTTGATTATCTCCCTCACGTATTTTTTTTTTCTTGTTGCTTCTTTCTTGGATGTCGTTCGTGCAGAAGTCCTCGGATACCGGCGGATTCCACCTGTCGATCGCTCTCTACACCGAGATCCCCCACACCGAGATCCCCCACACAGAGGCCCGGCCTCGGATGCGGGGTGGGGTGGCGGGGAAGGAACCCTTCAAGAAACAGGATTGGTAACTGCTTCAACTTTGGTTGTTATCGTTGCAACTGCAAGCTACCTGCTTATTAAAATCTTCTATTTTTAGCACACCACAATCAACTGCGCCCATGCCACGCCATGCTATGGCTTGCTTTGCTTGCTTTGCCTCCAAGCTCTCTCCATCCTGTCCCCATTTCCATGTTATGCCAAAAAAGTAACGTGGGACAGGCTGAGCAGTAAGTCGGAGAGTCAATAACCATCCACTGAACCTTTTTGGCTGGAATGCAGTTGCTTGTTGTTTTTGTTACGTCGCCCTCTTTTAAGGTTACATACACACACACACACACGCATTCGGTTCAATCTGACGGAACCTTTTTTTTTTTGTGTCAGTGGGTGAGAAAGGCGGCCCTTTCCCAGTAACCCGAGCTCAACCTTGAGAGCTGTACTGAGTCAGTACGAGGGCAGAAAGGAGAAGGGAGAAAAATAAACAAACAAACAAACAACAACCACAACACATGTCATGCAAGGGAGGAGGATCGGCGGATAAGGGAGCTTGGGGATCTTTAGCTCCAAATATGGGCGTGGTGGAGGGGAGGGCTAGATAGCATATATCTCGTCATGTTCGCTGATGTCTTGACTGTTGCGGTGTAAAGTAGGAAGGGGAGACGAGGGAGACACGACATGGGTATAATGAAGAGACAGAAGGGAAGCAAAAGCACAGATACACAAGAAAGACGGAACGACAGGGAGAGCTCGTTGCTATGCCCACAAACATTATTCCCGCTAGGACCCGGGGCGTGTAAATCTCGAGACCCCAGGATCACAAGGAAGTGACTAACTACAAGTAGCGATCAAGTTGCCGTGAAATGAAGACGGAGGGATTGAGGGATAGGCCGTGCCCTTGCTCCCCTTCCTATCCGGCCTTCACCCCTCCGTGGCTCAGACGGAACGGGACATAAATTGGAATACTGACGAAAAGAGGGAGACATGGGACGGGGCGTGAATACGAAAGACCTCCTGTTCAGCGCGGGTGGTGGAATGTGGATGGTGAGCATGTCGATCTGTGGCCGAGCAAAGAAAGACAAAATATGGGCGGGGAGCTCTGCTGATGGCCGGATAGGGATAGCCTGGGCGTGAGCCGTGTTTATCAACACCGAGTCAGCTCGAACGGGAGAGCTCTCATGCTATGGTGCCAAATACCGGTGCGGGTGAGGTTGGGCGTAGCAACGTGGTTTCATGTGGGGATGTAGTGGGGAAGGCGGAGTTGAGGGTATTTCTTTGTACGACAGTGTGTGTTGTCGGGATGGTTACACATCATCACAGAATATGTGTATAACAGTCGCTTTAGACTGACGTACTTGTGATGTAGCTACGGCGGGAGACATAGGGTCTGTGATGGACATTGAAAGACGTGAGTCGTACTGTTGGGCTGAGACTAGATATGATGACACAGATGATATGACTGGCCATGGGGAGTCTAGACAGAACAGAGATGAATAGGCGGAAGAGAGAGAGAGAGAGAGAGCGAAGGAATGTACTGATATAATAACAGGCGTCACCCTGTGGGATATATGGAATGTAAAACTTCTCAGCGCGAGCTATTCCGTGTATACTATCTTCAAAAGTCAGTCCCTACAGACTCAATGTCATGGACGTCATGGACGCCGTGGACCTCATAGGCACATCATGGACATGCACCCTCACGGGGCATGATCTATCAGGCGTGACATGGTGTAGTGCACTCGGCCTCAGCCTTTCAAGCATCTTCATGCTGCATTGGATGTGCTTTTAGAATGGTCCACTCATTACTTACACCAGCCTTATGATACGCCACCCTAGCCGACTGGATTGAACGCCTCGGGTCTACCATACAACGGACTGCCATTCATGCTGTTGTAGGTACGTATATAAACAATATGATACTACGGAGAGACTTTGATGTAGATATAAAAGACACGAGAGCAAACTCTGCCCCGATATCAACTGTTCGAGCTCAGACATACGCTCACACTTCTTGGCTTGGTGTTGTTGAAGTCGAGTGACATCTGGAAAGCATGGTATCTAGTCCGCTGACAACCATGTGAAGCTGTGCTGCTCACCCTTTGGCTCTGACGCGCAGACACACAGTCGTCCGGGCTTAGTTACTCTATAGACTACAACAGGAAACACATATCACAAGAGTTAGAAAAAAAGAAACACCTTTGTTCCAGAAGAAGACGTGATGTTGTGACATAAGAGTGTCGGGTAAGCAGCGCAAACACATGATAAAAAGAAATGCCTTCAAGCGGATTTGAACCGCTGACCTCGACATTACTAGTGTCGCGCTCTGCCAACTGAGCTATGAAGGCTGGTACTTGTTGAGAGCTTGGGCCCATTTTAGTCTCTATAACGGAGCTGCCATGCAGGGAGCTGATACTCTTGAGCTTCTGCTAGCTGTGATTGGTCTGAATTACACACAGCAGTCCAGCCAATGAACAGCCCGGAACAAGAACCCACCATGATGGATGACCCCGGCGCTTAGTAGACGTCGTTGCTTGGCTGGCCGTGGGTAAAAGTGGACCCGCCAACTCTCCACGGCGGCTGTCGGGATAGGAGCTCGCCGTGATGTTGTGCCTTTCTCGGGCGGTGATTGGCGGACTGCAAAGCATAGCACATTCTTAGATGTTGTTACAACTGTAACGTTGTTGTGGTTATGGTTGTTGTTGTGGTTGTTTGTTGTCTGTCTGATGCGGAAGAGAAGATGGACTTGAGATGCTAGTTGGACGTGGTTGGCGTGAAGCTGCATCTTGGCTTGTCTTGGGGTCAAGCATTGAAGAGGCAGAACTGTCATGTTTGCTGCAAGTAGACACTGGAGCAATGAAAAGAAACAAGGTGCACAGACGGGCTCAGGCGGGATATACATGTCGGCCTAGAAAGCAAAGTGAACACCAGCTTGCGGATGCTACATGTGTAACAAGGTTGACCTCTGGACCTGCTACGCAACAGCCCCGACACTCTTACGCTGTATGTAGTGCGATATTCCCAGTAGCTGCCATCTTGTCATGCTCGATTAGAATGATGCCGGGTTGCATTTCCTGCGGCCGCCATTTGCGACCTGCTGCCTTTGACTTTTCCGAGTCTCGCTTGCATGAGTCCCAAGAGTAACTGCATGTTTTACTGCAACTTGCAGTGGGCTTACAGAGAGCAACTGCATGAAAAGCCATATGCTATCCGTGACTGAGTGTTTGCTGAACACAAGAAAGAAAAATACTAGGCCGAGCCAGCCAGCTGTAGACGGTCGAGACGGTCGAGACGGTCGAGACGGTCGAGACGGTTGTATCAAGCGGTCGACTATAACATGTGGCACGAGAGCCGTGCAGGGTAACTGCTATGTCAGAAACGGACACAAACTTGGTGCCTGTGTTTTCTTGTCTATTCCATGCCGTCCCACATCCTGATTGAGCAGTTGCTGCTGTTCTTGATGGCGCCTTCTGCTTTTGCCAAAGCCCTGATGCTGATGCTGTGCGCACAAAATAAATGCCCAAATCCAAAAAGGGCAGGAAGCAAAATTCTCTCCTAACCTCCACGATACCATGGTATCACGAAAAAATGAAGAGGCATTTTCTTTTCTTTTCTTTTCTTTTCTTTTCTATCCACCTCCAGCCTCCAGCCTCCAGTCTCCAGCCTCCACTCGATTGCATGTTTCCCGTTCCTCTTCATCGACAGGCCCTGAAACTTGACAACCTGATTTGCTGACATCTGGCCAAGGATTACCTCAGCCCAATTCTCGACTTGACTTACAACACGACACGACTGCTTAAGCGCCGACCCATGCACCCGCACACGCTAGCCAGGGGCTCCCTGCACCTTGCCCCGTCGTCACTGGTGCAGATTCGTTACATGCGTGATGGCATTGGGCTGTTTCGGAGGTCGATCTGACTGTCTGCCTTCTAGATCTCTGTATACTGGGGAGCCTATATCGACAAGCCTGCACCAAAGCAGTGTGGGCCATGGGCTCCTATGGATTCTTCTGTCAGTGGCAGCAGCCTTTCGAAGCTAGCTAGAAACCGAACACCAGTGTCTTCATTGTAGCACTCTTACGGAACAAAGTGCAGCCTGCTTTCTCTCCTGCCCGTCTCTCCCTCCCTCCCCCCTCCTCCTTGTGCTTCCTCACGCTTTGCATCTTTTGAATCTCCTGGATAACTGTCCCAGCGTACTCTCCTTCTTGGACGTTTGCTTCGGACAGATGATCCAACTGCCGTGTGCTATATCAGAACATGACTGATGGGCTACCCATGACTTGCTGCTTCACTCACCATCCTTCTGCTCTTGAGTAACCAATCCTAGCAGCGCATACACCCAAGGCGATCACATAAAAAAAAACCAACCCATCTTCTGGGGATAGAGGGCCCATCCAATCGCCTCCTTCATCACTTCATTGCATACTGTTCAGTGTGCCAGGTGCCTTACTTGGCCCGGCCTTCCGCTGGACCAGGGCCGTCTCGTCTCGTCTCATCTCGTCTCCTCTTCTTGTTTTCTTGTCAACAGGAGAGGCTGGATTGTCTTTCCTCTTTTTCTTTCCTTCTTGCGTCTGTCTAGATAGCATCTTTCTTCATCTTGTTTGTCTCTTCTCGCTCACTGGAAACTCAGCCATCGACTCCTTACATCAGCGTCCAACGTCACTTCAACTTATTCTCTTCTTGCCCACTACTCCCCAAGGTCTACAGTGAATAAAAAGCAGTGATACCGCCCACGACTCAGGAACAAGCGCCGCTCATTGCGGGTCTGCAGTACACGAAGCGCCGGGACAGCATTTGTTTGTGTGCGTATGTGTTTCCCCTTCCGTTTCTTCCTGCAGATGCTCTGGCGCTTCCTCAACACATACACATGTGGAAGCATACCTGAACTTACATACAGACACAGAGACACGTCCCGCACGCTATCCCTCTACAATCTTCGAACTAACCATATCGATTCTCCAGTTTCCCATAGCCACCCTCTGTCGGCTACGTTAGTCTGGCCATTAGACGACAACGTACAACAACAGCCCGAAGGGTCTTTCTTGCGCCTTTTCCGTCACATTGGATCACGCACAGCTGACTTTGATACCATCTGCCCCTGATTCCTTTGCTCTCTTTTCTTGCCTCACCTTGTTGCGACCCGCCCTCTTGATCTCATCCGTCGTTTCAGTCTCTCCTCTATTTCTTCTTATTCCCATTGTCCGCCACGAGCTACGGTTTCCTTGCGGACCTGAGTGCTGAGTACAAATCTCCTCTCTGTGCACTCAACACTTCGGATACCTACAGCTCTGGCGTTACAGGTGTGATGATTTGAAAGCAATAGGTCCTGTTGTATTTCGTATCTGTATCTGTACCACCAGGTCTTGATACTGATCCCGACAAAGAGAGTACGTATGCTTGCCTTAAAGCTGCCACTCCTAATATCCTCGGATCTCAACAATCGCTGCCTACCAAACGCAAGCTGGACGACAGTTTCACTCTTCGACATGTCCCTCGGGTAATAATGCTAACTTGTATGCGGTACCAGCCCCCAAGAATCTCAAAGACCGGCCATGTCAAGACACTCTAGACCTCGGGAGCCATCCCACGGCTCACAGAGATCACGAGGCCGAACAAATGACCTGCGAGACTTCGAAACCACTGGATATGATCAGTTGATTAAAGATTTCGAGCCTTGTGCAGCAACCTCCTCCATGTTTCTGTACGCACAAGGGCCAACAATCATCTGCTGCCGCCACCAGTCACTCGACATCGAACGAAGATTTACAAGACACTCAGAAGCCGTCCAGTTGCTTGCCGTCGATAATATCAGCCAGCAAGGGTCTGGAAGATTGGTAGTCAGCTACGATGCCGGGCAAACTGCCATCGTTTGGGATCTGGCAACAGGCGAAGAAATCGCCCGCTTCGCCTCTTATGACCATTTGACCACGGCAACTTGGATGAAGAACGGAAACATTGCTTTTGGTGAGTTGGATCTATAAAGGCCACCACCACACACACACACTCGACATCAAACTTACATATTGTAGGAAACATCCAGGGCCATGTCATCCAGTTCGAGCCTGGCACTTCGGAGCACTCTTCGACCAGAACACTCTCTCAAATCCCCATCACCGCATTGGCTGTGGCTAATGACAGTACCACCTTCGCCATTGGCTACCAAAACGGTACTCTACTCGTAGCCACTTTAGGTGAACGATTCAATGTTCTTCATACTCTCTCAACAAACCGAGCTCCCTCCCCACTTGTCACTCTTCAATGGCATTCATCAACACCGCAGCAAAAGTCCATTATGCTAGCTGCTCAGACCCGGGACGGCGACTTGCGGGTTTGGAGTGTGCCTAAATCAACTCATGGCGGGACACCCATCCCCGTGCGTATTTTATCGAAAAGCGAGCAAAACTTTGTTCCTGGCCCCAACTGGATGTCATGGTCAAAAAACGGCCGCATCATCCAGTATTCTGACAAGTAAGTCACTGCAAAGCACGACTTGATGTACATGATTCCATAGTCTAACGCCCACCCAGTGAAACTCTGTCATGGGATGTTAGAACACGCCATGTAACCAGAGATCCAATCCCCACCGCTGGGAGGATCCGTGGAATAGCTATTTACGGAGCCGGCGCCACCCTCTTCACTCTTGGTGTCGATAGCACAGTTCAACAGTTCGATCTTAATGCCCCCTCTGTTCTTGTCGCCAACATCCAACACCCTGCCCATTTCCTGCCTCCGTCACCGCCGGTTTCTGTTGAAGAGATCGAGAAAGCCATGGTGTCAAGTACTTCAGAATCTGAAATCCCCTCCAATCCCAGCGAGATTATCGAAAGCGAAGAAGACTTGGACGGATATGCCATTCGGGGAGCTGCTAGAGGACGAGGATACAGTGACATGGAGTCTATTGGCTTCGCTTCTGCCCAAAGTGGCCGGCAAACTACTGATGGCGGGTCAAAGACCGCGAGCATTCCGGCGGGGAAAAGCCGTTCACGAAAAGGAACCTCCGAAAATACATACATCTCCACCGGGTCACGCTTACAACAGTTGGCGCAAGTCCAGAAGCCGCCATCTCGACATTACAGCCCACCATCAAGGATTCCCGACTTTCAATCTCAGAGCTCGCTCAACACCACATCAACTCACTCACGCATGCGACCCGACCGAAGTAAATCAAAGTCTCGAGGTGAAGCTTCCAAAGAGCCAGAGCAACTAGCAAAGCTTGATATCTTCAAGTATACACGAACTCGACTAGATGATATCCCGTACCGACATCCCCCTGTTAACGATGGTGCTCCTCTCACCAATGATGATCTGAGACGACAAATGTTGAACACAATATTTGGATGGAATGGCGAAGTCGAGGAGCTGATTCTGGATGAGATGACTCGGCATCCCCGGGGCTCATCTGTCAGAATAATACTCTCCAAGTGGATCGGGCAAGAAACCAACGAGGACGAGATAATGGCCAGCACTGATCTCATGTCTTCCTCTGACTGGATGCTGCTTGCTCTGGGTGGAATTGGCAGCCAGCCTTCCCAGCAAAAGCTCGGTCGTGTCTACATCACTAAGCTTCTCGAGCAAGGAGAGCTCCATGCTGCAGTTACCATTATGCTGGGAATGGGTGACTACATCGATGCAATCGAGGTGTACCACTCCCACAAACACTACATGGAGGCGCTCATTTTGGCCTGTCTGTATACGCCATCAGTCTGGGAGCGTCAAAGTGCTATTGTCAAGAAATGGGGCGAGTGGGCAGTTCAGCATGGCCATCAGCAATTGGCTATTCGCTGCTTTGCTTGCACGGAGCGCGAGTCCAGCGAGCCATGGGCATCCCCTTCTGCAATGCAGCTTAGCTTCCAGCCTCTTGGCCCTAGTCTGTTCAGTCCTCCTATATCACCACCGAATGCCATGAGAGGACCCAGTCGCGGAATTGCCAAAACATCTGCTCTGAGGCTTATTACAACATTTGGAGAGCCCGGTGAAAGAAAAAAGTTCTTTTCTGAGGAGGACCCTGATTCGAAGACTCCGGTTGCTAATGGCAGAAACATAAACACTGTTGGCATGGAATACGATGAAGATGCAGACCCTACCACGGCCATCCTACGCCCCTCCAACCGCAGCGCCTTTGCTACTCCTACATCTACATCTATGCGATCTAATGCTTCTACCACTAGTGGATACAGCCGAAAACGCCTGTCTTCAATAGGCGAGTTGTCTGCCGAAGCCAAGAGACTGGATCCCATAAACCGACATGCTACTCGCACTCAAGCCCCTCCTGAGGTTGATGTCCATGCGCCTCTTTCCAGTGGCATGGGCCTTCCTCGTGCTGCTACTGCTAGCCCAATGATGATGCACGACAACTACCGCAGATTGACCCATGAGCAACCAATGCCTTCTCCTGGCGCTGAATTAAGCCAGAAGATGGAAATGCTACACAGCCGCAACGCTTCACGAAACGCCTCCCGTGACCAGATCAACCGTCTTCAGCTCAACATCGATACCGCCAAGTCCATCGACACAAATGATGATCAATCAACGAGTGCTTCCGCTCGGTACCGCTGGCCTCGCCGCCGCGGCCCGACCTCTGTCAGCTCTGTAACGTCTGCTTCTACTTCTCGCAGTCATGTCAAACATGTCCCAAAGTTAAGCCTGGACGGCCATATCTCTAGCCTAGACGCTGCTTCCGATCGACGCCAGGCTAGTCGCCAATCTAGTCGTGAAAGGAGACGCGAGCCTTCTTTGGATCGTGGAAGAGCTACTATGCGCAACTATCCGGCTAAACGATCACCAAGATCGCCTGTCCCAATGTCCCCCGAGGATATTGTCAGCTTAAAGGCCAATGCAGCGGCTTCTATGGATATGACTACTGCAGCGGCTGCGGCAGCGTCTACCCGCAAGGTGCATAACAGTTCTCGAGCATCGAGCCGTGGCAACCGTAATCGCAGTCGCAGTCGCAGCTGCAGTCGGACTGGAGACATGGTTGACAGAGGCATGCCTTTGACAATCAACACGATGCAGATTCTAGCCCAAGTCGGGAACACTCGGTGGGAGATGAAGTCGCCTATTTCTCCTGCTCCGATGTCGTCATCTCTAAAGCCTAGTCTCGCGAGCTCCGAGGACGAGCAGGACTATCAGCTTGCTTTGGCTGATAAAGACAAATTCCGCCGAGCTCGAAGCGCTAGCCGTGGCCCGGGTCGCAGAGCTACAGACTCATCAAGACAGCACAATGCTGAACAAAGCAGGATCATGAGTCCCGACCCGTATGATCGCGGAGGCCCTTCTCGCTTGGGATCTCGCGAACGTGCAGGAGACCTACGCATAATCAAGGAAGAGCGGCAGCGCAAGAAGGAGACAGCGGCAAGAGAGCTTGAGGAACGCCGCAAAGAACTGGTTAACAGCACGAGAATGAATGCCATCCCGCACCCTAACGATCTACCGGTGGGCGAGTTTATCCCGCGCCCTAGGACTGCTAATGAGATGGTTGCTTCCTATGGACGGGATATACCTCGCAGCTTTACTGCCGATCCTTACAATGCTTCCAAGGCAAACCAGCAGTCCGGTGCCGGGATTCCTGCTACACCCAAGGCCATGAGACTTGTGCAGGACTTTTCTCACGTAAAGGGATACCCACCTACAGCTCCTCAGGCCTCGACACAGCCTCAGCAGTCTCATTCTGTCACGAAGGAGCAATCCAAAGACTCTTCTTCATCTTTGACATTTTCAAGCAGCGTTGAAGTTGTCCCTGGCCTAGCTACTGCCACTCTTCCAACCAACTCCGATGCTACAGAAGGTCTCACACTTTTACCTTCGACTGTGTATCAACCTCCGAGCAAGGGTATTCTCCGCTGCCAGTCGGCCCCGATCCCCGACGAGCCTTCATTCTTGCACCGCCGAGACAATTCTCGTCAGCAAGAGAGACGTAAGATTATACCATGTAGCACAACCTTTACAAAACACGATACTAACATGTCTTGACAGCGCGGAAAAACTCACATAGTAGTAGACAAGACCAAAACAAGTCGACTCCACCGGTAGTTCTGAAAGAGCTTCAGCACCTTGTCTCTCCCAAGCCCGCAACGAAGAATACTTCCAAGATCTCCGAGACGTTGTCCCCGCCTCCGCCACCTCCACCCCCACCCATGGGCCATGTTCCTGCCATAACCAGTGCTTTGGCCACGGGCATGATCGAAATTGTTAAAGACGACGGGGCTGCGCGTCCCAGCCATCACAAAGCCCATTATTCCGCAAGCCACAACGCTCCGGTGACCGTCCCGCCCAGCGATTTCATGGTGCCGGTCCTGTCACCGCCAGTCCCGCCAGTTAAGGGCCATACCCGGGGACGCAGTGCGACGGATAGTGGCATCAGCGGACGCCTCAACAAAGCTACGGAGCGCCTGCGTTCGGCTAGTCGTACGAGGAGGGACAACCCTAGAAGGGACGTTACCCTCTCGCCGCAGGAGGGGCAGAACTCGACACCCTACGAAAGTATTATTGTCCCGACACAGTATGCTCGGGCACCGTCAGCCCAGCCGCCCCAGCCTCAGGCTCTGCCGTTGCCAACAGACTTGAACAACCTGCCGACGGGCATGAAACAGAACGAGTTCTTTTGAGTCAGAGAGCAGGAATTGTTGGCTTGTTGTTAATGAATAACGTGGGTTTGTTGCTTTTTGCGTGTTTCTTCTCGGTTTCAATGTTTCGGAGAAATCGGGGTTTTGTTTTTGTTTTTGTTCGCAAGTCTTTTGTACGAGACATGGGGTTTGGTGTTTTTCTGTTTTTTTTCTTTTTGGAAAGGGCTCAATTGATGATTGAGGGGAGTTTTTGGACATTTAACTCGAAATATAATGATGAGATCGATATGAAGTATCAAAAGGTGCAAGAGAAAAAAAAACAAAGGGCATTCGGCGTCCAGGCTGTTATGCCACGGTCACAAATCGAACCGAGCATCTCCAAGTAAAAAGTATAAAAAATAGTGTTGACATTTCCATCTCAATCCAGCCCACCAAGCCCCCCGCGATCGTAATCCAACCCGCCACGCGACGGTGGGAATTTCTCTGCGAAGTGAAGCCTTCCTGAAGTGTGATCCCCGATTGCTTAGAGCCGAGTCAGCGTCACTGGTTTCCCAAGCGAGTGATCGGAATCTACCGCAGCGTTCGGGCTGGGCGCCAGCGGGAGGGAGCTTACGGATATGGTGCAAACCAGATTGGGAAATTGTGAGTTGCCTTCAACCGATGTGACCATTACAGCCGAAAGTTGGGTGTGTTAGTAGTCCTTATAACACATACTTAGGAGTAAGCTTACAGCTGTCAGTACTTAGTGGCAGCTGTCTGCGAGTGGCTGGTAGATGAGAGAGAGCTCCACTATAAAGATAGACGCTATCAGTAAACGGGCTAGCCTTTTGCACAAGAGAGTAGCTTGGTCAACCTGATTGCTATTTTCCTCCAACCTGGTAATGGGCCTTGGCTTGATGATGCCGTCGCCATTGCGCATCTACATTGCATCAGACTCTTGATGCCGCCTCTTCTCACTGTCATTTCTCTCTGCCATTGGCCAGCCAGTCCAGATGCTCGCTACTACGCCGTATCTCACCAAGCGGTGCCCCTCGCCCACCACCGTTGAATACACCGTGTCCAACCGCCCGCGGCCTTCGTTTTCGCAGCACCTCAAATCCAGCGCTCTTGCTCTCCTACGCGCTATCATCATCGCCAGCGCCGGTCTGCTGCTATGGGGGAAATGGAATCAATCAGCCTGCAGCACCGGCCTGCTCCCGTCGGCGTCCGCCTTTAGCAACGCCGGCTCTGCGGCAGTGGCAGCGCCCTCCTCGTTAGCCATGACCACCGCGCTGACGGCACACCTGGCCGGCATGCTGCATACCGACGCCACACCCCTGCTGGCGCGCCACGCCGCCACCGCAGCCACCGTAGCCACCGGCGGACTCGACCCGCGCAGCTGCGCCGACGTGCCTGTGTTCGCCGACTGGCCGCTGCTGCAGCACGCGGTGCAGGCGCTGCCCCTCGGCGCTAGCGTGCACGGGGCGGTGTCGCGGGCGCCGCTGGCCGCCGTAGCGGTGCTGTGTGCGGTGGCGGTGTACGCGGCGCTGCTGCGCGTGCATGCGGCCGAGTCGCTGCTGGTGCTGCGCGGGCTGGGCATCCAGACGAGCAGCGTGGCGGCCGGGTCGTTGCTGGGGGCGCCAGCGTCGACGCGCTTTATCCCGACGGAGAAGATCCAGGACGTGCTGGTCAACGAGGCGTTCCGCGGGTTTGAGGTGCGCTATTATCTCCTGATTGTAGTGGACGGGGAGGAGGACGTGGTGGTGGTGTTCCCCAAGCTGTTGCCGGGCAAAGATGTGGTGACTACGGTGTGGAGAGGGGTCAAGGCGTGTCTGTACGAGGGGCCGGCCGATGGCATGAAGACGCGGGAGGCATAGGGAAGAACAGTTTAATAGAATTTGGGCTTCGCTGTGCTATCTAGTGTCTTGGTGTCTACATGGCAGCCTTATTCTGCTTCTCTGTACCCCCTCTTCAGGCGCATCTCTCTGGCGTCCTTGAAGCCGTTTTTGCGCGCATACGCATCATTCGCCTCGTCTACGGGGATTCCTTTCTTGAGCTTGGCCAGCGGGATATATGTCCTGGGCCCAAAGAAGCCCGAGTTCCCGCCCTCAAAAATCCTCGGCGGCAGCACCCTGTCGCCCAGCGTAGCAGCCGCCTGTTCCCTGCTTTCCAAGATGCGCGGCGTCTGGCCCTGCTTGGCCACCATCAGCAGCAGCTGAGCCGCCAGCATCTCGTCCATTTTCTTCCCGCGCCACTCGCTCCACAGCGCCTCCATGTTGCCGTTGCGCGAGAAGCCCAGGGCCGACTGCTCGTCGGCGTCAGCCCACACCCACGGAACGGCGTCTTGGCGCGCCGCGTCGCCCTCGGCCGGGAAAATACAGTCCCACAGAACGAGCGGCACGTCGTCGGCCATGGGATACGCCGGCCGGGCCGGGTTCTTTTCCACGTCCAGCAAGTCTGTGATAACAGACGGCTCCTCGAGACCCTGGCCGACCAGGAAAAGCACGTACACCATGCAGCGGATTTGGTGCCATAGGAATGCACTGCCCTTGACGCTGAAGTAGTAGACCTTGGTGCCCCTGGGGTTCATATCCAGACCCTCGGCCTTGACCGGGCCCGCCTCCGGCTTCAGCACCTCGTTCTGCAGGTACGCTGCTAGGTCAGTGCTAGCCTCGGGCACTTCGACCACATCGACCTCGAACATGGTGCGCACATAGTTGGTGCGCAGCTTGCTCGGGTCTGCCTTGCAGAAGTTGCGGAAATCATGCGAGCCTTCGAAGCGCTTTGCCGCGTCGCGCATGCGGTCAATGTCCAGCCAGCCATTGCTCGACTGGCTGTTCTGGAGCGGCGCGGGAATCGGCGCATAGGCCGGCTGCGTGAAGAAATAGCGGTACTGGCGCTCGCGGCATGAGAAGCGGGCCACGAAGTCAGCAGGCGGGTCTGGGTACCAGGCCAGGATGCGGATGTCGGGGGGCAGCACGCGGTTGAGCACAGAGCAATAGCGGATTTCGTCACGGATGGGATCCCATTCTTTCTTGGGTGTCTGTTCCGTGCTGTCGATGACCATGGCCTCGGCTTCGGGTCTGGGAAGGGGTCGGTTGCTGCGCACTCTGAGCGTGATAACCTGGCCAAAGGCACTGACGCCGCGATCCGTGCGGCCACACTTGCTGTAGTCGCAGCAGTCGAAATCCACCACGTTGACGTCCTTGGGGTAAATCAAGCGCGTGCGCGTCAGGGCCTTCCACAGCTCGTCCTCGATAGTAGGCAGCTCCTGCGACTCCTGATACTCAAAGCCGCCGTAGCGCTTTCCCTGGTAGGCAAACTTGAGCGCGATATAGCGGGAGCTGTACTTTGAAGGGTCGATATCCTTGACAATCTTTGCCTTTTTCGCCGCCGGCTTCTCCTCCTCACCGCCGCCGCCAGCCGTTCCGTCGACCGGACCGGCCGCCCCAGCCTTGTTCTTCTTCGTCTTCGTCTTCGACACACCCTCAGGCTGGGCGAGGCTGGGCAGCGGCGGCAGCGCCAGCTGGTTCTTGTGCAGCTCGGCCTCGAGAGACTTGATGTGCGCCAGCAAGCTCTCACGCGTCCACTTGGCGTAGGGCGAGTCGGAGCGAGGGGCCTTGGCGTCCATGGCAGCAGCGGCCGAAAAGGCTCTTGGCAAGCGGGCGGGACAGGAAACAACAGACGGGCGGGCGGGCGCGGAGAATGGCAGTGAGGCTCTAGCTAATGGTACCAGCGGTATTTTGCTGAAAATAGGCATGTGAGGGCGGAGAGAAGAGAAATAAATAATGATATTATTATTATTATTAAAAGGACAGATTGCCGGTGCCAAAGTCCGAAAGTCGTGATGTGAGGTCAGAATTTGATTGTGGTGCAAAAATGGAAGGATCGAAAGTCGATTTTGGCCCCACCCAAAGATTTTCTCACCAGCCCAGCCGAAATAGGCAACTGCCGCGCCTTGGAAGAGCAGTTGCTTGCCAGTGCAGTAGCTGAAGTCGCACAGAAACATGAACATGGCATTACGACTTTTCGAGAATACAATAAAATAGCGATATAATAGCAATTGATGTGTTTGGTTGAGTTGGTGGCAGAGACCAGAGGACAAGAAGCGCGAGAACTGCAAAGTGCTGTAACCCTTGGTGCAAGACTCCCGTGGCCTTCCCTTCGGGCCCTTTCATGCCAATTTGCTCTCTCCATCGTGCAGTCAGCCCACGCCCACGCCCACGCCCCTGTCCTACGCCAGCTTGACCGCCTCCTTTGTCGGCCCCATCACTTCCATCACCACCTCCAGCATCTGCTCACCCTGCTCTGCCGTGAACCGGCTCTCCATGTCCTCCACCACGGCGCTCAGCAGCGGCAGCGACGCCGGCTTGATGTTGATCAGCATGACCATTTCGGCCTTGGTCAGGTCAAACGGGCGCAGACCCTCAACCAGCGCGCGGATAGTGCCCTCGTTGTACGTCACTGGGCTTTGCAGCGGGTTGGGGTGCGTGTCCAGGTAGGTCATGAGCTGCGGAGAGAGTTAGCAAGCTGAGAAACTGCACGACGAGGTCAAGAGAGAAGACAGCTAGCCAGCTTACCTCGCGCACTACCGTCTCCAGATTCGGCGGCCCGCGACGAGTCTTCTCGGAGAGGTGCTTCCACACCTCAAAGTTGCTAAGAACTGCAGACTGGGCTTCGAGAATCTTCATGGCAGGCTAGGGGCAAAAAGATGATGAATACAACAGCAAAACTTGTTCTTTGCATCAAGGGACTTATAGGCTTTTTTTTTTGTCAAGTTTGCAAGATGTGTTCTTTACCGGTGATTAGCCGCTGGGTTTGCTGTGGGTCAACCCTAGCTGGACAACCCTAATGAACATTGGAAGCTCGACGAGAGATTGGATGGGTGAGTCCTTGAGGCTGTCAGACCATTGAGATACAACCCAGTCCTCCATATTCGAATTGCACGGGCCTTTCTGACCAAGACAGACCCAGGACTGCAAAATGAAGATTCATCATTGTCCGATTTATCTGAAAAAGAGAAAAAAAAACATCCCAGAAAGGACGGTGATAGTGCTGAGGCATCTGGCACATCCTCGGATGTCACGCCTACCGCATAAACTCCAGGCACACCTGGCTAACGATTTCCTCATCACCCAGCGCCGCCACTAACTCGACGATGCTGGCTTTGAGACCCGGAAAATCATCAACTTCTTCGTTCTTCCAGTACGAGATATCGCCCGTGTTCAGCGTGTATCCACTGCTGCGAATTCGTAGCGGGATGTTGTCCAGGTCGACCTTTCGGAGAGCATCCAGGCTAGGAATCCCTGGCATTTTGGTATGCAGCAAGAATATGTTGCGGCCGTGCTGAGGAGGCTTCTTTTTGTCGTCGTCGTCATTGCCGTTTTCGTCATCTTCATCTTCGTAGACGTCGTTGTTGTCATCTTCGCTGGCCTCATAGTGAAAAACAAACGTGCTATTGTCGATCCCAGCCTTGATATTATCGTGCCATTGCTTATGGGAAGCTTTCAGATCGCAGTAGGGCCTGTCCAACAAGCTGAGAATGACCTTGTCCACTGGTATGTACTCATACTCGGCAGCATCTAGAATATACTGCGGCGAGAAGTCCATCTTGTACTTCATCTTGGGGCTTGAGTGGATATAGAAGCCAGCATACCACCACTTGTACCCACGCTCAAGGGCTAGAGAAATTTCCATCATAGCACTGAGCTTTCCAGGACTGAACCGGAACAATGATTCGTCGTACATAAAGTACACCGAGCTGACACAGTGTGGCAGCAGGTCTAAAATCCCCACAGCAACAAGCTTGCCATCGACTCGGTAGCACTGGTGGAAGGAGCCAATGTCGCGCTCTGTTCCATCCTCAGCTTCAAACTTTCCGCGCCGGAGGGGCGAGTTGCAAAGAAACCTTGCAAAGCTGCGCTTGGTGATACTATCATCTTCTTCTTTGTGAACCGTTTTTTGGTAGTGCTGATAGACAGCAAACTTTTCGTCGGTGTAGCTGTCGTCCTCGAGAGTCACGGTGAATCTGTGGGCGGGCTTGGGGGGCGTCTTGAGATTACGATACTCGGCCTCGTGTACCCGGGACACCAGATCAAAGTGTGTGTCACGTCGGCGGGCCTCTTCTCGGCTGAGTGGGTGTAACCGAGCTGCTGCCTTTATATACTCGTCGCCCAGAATGTACCTGTTGAACTTATTCAAAGCCTGCCTCTGATTGCGAGTGGGTTTATAACAGGTTGAGTCAAGACGCACTGTATAATGGGGGCAACATGATTTCTGGGGGTCAGGCCGGTAGAGCAGAGAGCCTGAACGTCTCCATGACCGATCAGCTATGGTTTGGTAAAACTCGGGGCTTATAGAGCTAGTTTGCGCATAGTAAGAATAGCCTTGATGTCATTGTCAGCTAATGTGTGCTGAATTGATGGCGACGGCTGTAACTTACTCGAGTACTGATGTTTACAGTAGCCACATACGGCAGATGTTGTGTAGCCTTGAGTGGAAGACGGGTTAGGTTAGTACTATTAAAAAGGAAACTCGCTCGCATGATAATCACATGATACCCCATCACTACTACAAGAGCCAGTGAGCACGGGATCTCTATCTCTGTGCTCTGTCTTAGCTCTTCATGTAAAATCAACAGAACACTAAAGGCACCGGAGCCGATGGCAGAGTACCACAGCCTAGATAGAAGTGGAGGGTGAATAGCAGTAATAGAACGAGCTGCGACTAGCAGTGCAGGCAAAGCCAAAAGTGTAGGGGTCACGGGCAGTCCCGACAAGGAGCACAAAGCAGGACAAAGTACGCGAGTGCATGTATCCACGACTTACCAATGGGGGTGAGGTAGTTTAGATTTGATGAATAAATAGGGGTTTCGCTGCCCAGTGAGTCCATGGTGGTACGTATTGTGAATGCCAAATAGCCAATAGCAACGGTGACGTGATGTGATGTGATGGGACTGCGGGAGAAAGGCCGTAGCCGTAGCAAGCAATAGAAAAAAGCGGAATCAAGGGTCAAGCAAAGAGTGCAGCAAGATTCTCCTCCATGAAGCGGGTTGTCCTGTTCTGCAGTCAGCCAGACGTTGGTGGCAACGGTGCTTGGGTTGCTTCTTGAAGCAAAGCAAGTGGGCTGGCTATTCGAATAACGTCTATCCTGGAGAGCACGACAACGAGAACAGCCGAAGAGTCTAGATGACTCAAGAAGTGGTACGAATGGACACGTGAGAACAGGAATCTCAAAGCAGCCGGATAATGATGGCAAAATAATCCGAGGCTGCGCTGAATGGCATCTCTGGCCAATAGAAATGTCAGCGGGAAGAAGGCTGATGGGCGAGGGCGAGGGCGAGGGCGAGGGCGAGGGCGTGAGAGGGTTTTGGATGCAAGGAAAAAGAAAGAAAAAAGAAGTTAGAGGGAAAGTTGGCGAGGCTTCTGAATACCAAAGAAAAAAGAAAAAAAAAAAAGTCACGGGCGCGAGGGATCGTGAAGGGCAACTGCCGTCTATATTCTAGATACGCCCAACAAAATGATCAGAACAAGTTGGTGAGGAGCTTCGAAAAATCAAAAGAAGCAATAACTCTCTTCTGGCTGGATTTCTCTGAAGCAAGAGGAAGTCCGCAGGCGAAATACGGGCCACAAGTATTAGCTCACATGCGGGGCTACAAGCCACTGGGCTTGCTGCTGGAAGTGGCGGTCCATGTATAGCTACTTTTAGCTCAGAGCCATCTTCTCGAACCTCCTCCCCTAAGAGGGCCATGATGGAAGCACGGAAAGGCACCTTCCGTGCCGCCAGGCAATTAATTGCTTTGCAGTGAAAGCCATGTATGCTCAGGGCAGTTACCACATATCTGGTGTCCATTTTGTTTCTCTCCGTTTGTCCCAGCCTCTTCCCTGCTCCTTCCCTTCTGCCCTTCAACCCTTCAAAAGGGACAGCGTGTGTTGATGTCATAACCCCTCACTCTCATAGATGTACAAGCATACACGCCATTGGCAATATCATTAGCATTAGAATTAGCCTTAGAATTAGCATTCGCATGTAGTACATGAGTAAGTACATAGGTACGTACCTACATACTTCCACTACCACATACATGCCACCCGGGGAAATGCCTGACCCTTGTATGGGATCTACGCCTCTTGTTGCTTGTTGCATGTTGCATGTTGCATGGCAAAGGACACAATGAACCATTACAACCGTTCTATTCTATCTACGTCTGCCCGTCCAACTCTAAGCTCGTCCGTCACTTGGGCCTTTTGCATGTGAGTGCGACTACATGTTCTTGCTCCGCCATGTTCATGCACCGGGGCTCATGTCATTACACACCATTACACATGTGCTGACGTCCAGATCCGTCTGGCCCTGCCGGATTGCTACTGTGCATTGGCCACAGTCTAGATGTCAGTCTCTCGCGCTCAGCTGGCTTTGGTTACTGTGTAGCGCATTGTGTTGCCGTAGCACATGAGAGCTTGCGGGCTACACACACCTACACACCTACACACCTACATATATACATACATACGTACGTACATATATGTAAAGGAAACAGCTCGTGTATATCCAGCAACTACCCCTTTTTTCAGCACGTGTTCCGGCCTCATGCCTGATGCACATTCTGGCAAATGGCGATGAAGCAACTGCCTTGAGCAAGACGAGGTGGTTAGGAGCCAAGACAAGCGAGGCGAATTCTGACTTGTAGCTAACTAGCATGTTACTTGAAGTAGTTACTTCGCCTCTTTGCACCACGTTGACCGCCTATGGGGCTAGAAAAGGCGATGGTAGACTGACTGTGTGCTTTGTGGCTGTGAGGAGAAAATGCAGCCTAGGAAATAAATAAAAAATAAAAAGAACAAGAAAAAAGAAAGCTACACAAATATACGTTGTACACAGAGCTATGCGCATCTTTTGACGACTCTCGTGGTCTGCTATGTCGCCGCAACGAACATGAAGGAAAAACTGCTACCCATCCCGAGATTTTGTTCCGTGCTAAGTATCTGCAGCAGTTGCCTGTTTTCTTTCGTTTGCACTTTACTTCCATGTCCTTCTTTTTCTTGTTGGGGAGTGATGTAAGTAGCAACTTCCATGTTCTTCTGTTTGCTCGTGGAAGTAGCCTGCTGCAATTTTTTTCACTATATAAACTGCAGCCATGCCCGCCATCTTCATCTTTCAATCAGCCTTCTCTTGATGTTCGTCGTGCTACTCAAGGTATTTATATCATTTCCCCCCCCTCTTCACCTTTTTTGTGGGATTTTTAGATTCTTTTTCGTCGATTTTTTGTGACCAGACAAAACTCGGCTGATTCCGACCCTGTTTTTTTTTCCTGCTCTCTCTTTCTCTTATTGGAGCTAAGCTCACTTTGACTCTAGTCCGGTGAGTGAGTCTCACTCAACACATTTTCTGTTTGGTTCTCTTTTTTCCCATCTTTTTTTTTCCCTTTCTTTCCATTGCTTCCTATTTTTTTTCCCTAATTCACTCCTGCCAGGTTGTGACAGTTTCGATTGCCTTCACAACGTAGCCTTGTGTTTCTTTTGTCTCTCGCACGAGACTTCTTCGGGGTTCCTGGGTTTCTGGCTCTCTTTCCTCGTTGCCTTGCTTGCCCTTTGCTCTGCCGGGTTTTCTGCTGCTTGCTTTGCTTAGACCCTTCTGCCCCTGCAGTGATTATTACGAGACAGCCAGCCAGCCAGCCAGCCAGTCAATCTTTCATTCGCAGTGTCTAACCTTCACCGCGCCAACCATACCATCTTCATCTCTCCAGCAAAAATTCAATACTGCGATTTGCTATACAATCATGCGGCTTTGAATCCAATCCCAAGTTTTTCTCGTTTTTGAGAAGATTTAACTTCTTCTCTCTTCCTCGTCAGAACCAGAATCAAAATCAGAACGAAGCCCCCATCTCGTCCGACCGTCCGACCGAGCCCGACCACGCTTTACAGCGGCCGATTATCCCGCTGTGCTCCTTTTTCCACTCCCGATCGCATCTACGAACTCGACGGTCCATATAGATACATACACACACAAACGCAGTTTCTACATCACGGCGTCGCTTTTTGGTCCCTCCCGTCTGGACTCCACACCTACAGTCTGACGCAACCGTAGTTCTGATCTCGAAAACTGTCTTGTTTTCCTTTATTTTCCTTCTTCATAAGACGGCCGATACTGATCATCCTCACCTGCCACAATGAGTGCTGCTGATGCCGCCACCCCTCCGGCCCCTACCAATCGCTCTATGGAGTCGCGAGTTGGCCGAACTAATCAACGTGAGTGTTTTTCAGCTTTACAGTCCTCTTCCCAACCTTCCTGCTCATAGGCTTCTGCTACTCTGCATGTATACCACAGGCGTTGGGAGTCCAACGTTTAATTGCAACCCCAAGGGCATTTGATCCATCATCTCAAGCATCTGCCTCACATTTCCCTGGTCCTATTCTACTGTGTTTTTTTTTTCTCTGATGTCATCACCTCCGCCCCTCTATCCTATTTTTTTTATCCTGATCCAACCCATGGTGCATATGCCCACAACCATGGTTTCTAGGTCTTGATCTTACTTGCCCCCCTCCCCCCCAAAAAAAAATTAAAAAAACGTCAACTTGAGCACATACTAACTGGGCTTTTTAGGCTACAACACCAAGGGGGAGCGTCTTGTTGCCGGAGTTGTCCCTTTGTCTGAGGACCGGAATCACGTTCTCCTAATCCAATCTACGCGCAGAAAAACCTGGGTTTTGCCCAAAGGAGGCTGGGAGTCCGACGAGGACTGCCCACAGGCTGCGGAACGTGAAGCTTGGGAGGAAGCAGGCATTATTGTTCGCATCGACTACGACCTGGGTGACATTGCTGAGACACGCGCGCCCAAGCAATCGTCAAAGACAAAGCAAAAGTCGGTGTATCGCTTCTACGAGGCGACGGTGATGCGTGAAGAAAGCATCTGGCCTGAGCATGAAAAGCGCGAACGTGCGTGGATGACCTTTGCCGACGCCTTTGCAGCCATGGACGGGCGGCCAGAGCTTCAAGAGGCTCTGTGCAAGTCGACTATCAACCGTCTATAGAGATCAACCTTTTTTGCTGGCCAGTGGCTATTGTTTGCAGCTTACCCCAAAGTTCTTTTAGACGGGTCGTGGGGTTCGTTGTGGGCAGAGCCTTTTCTTTTTCTCTCTTCTTTTTTTTTTTTTTGGGGGGGGGGGGGGTTTTCTTTCTTCCTCTTTCTCTGAGCTGAGCACGTTGGCCCTTCTCTTGCTCCTGTTTCGCCCATCCGGCAGCCACACACGAGCCCTTTTTCTTTTGTTTTGTTTCTTGGCTTTTGTGTTGTTCTTGGCCCGGGCCAAGAAGACTTGGCGAGTTACCTCTGTTTTTATTGTCTTTGATACTAGTTACACTCTTTGTCCGGGTCTTTTTTTTTCTTTTTTTTCTTTTTTTCTTCCTTCTTCTTTTTGCCATCGCAGTGTCCCCTGCAGAGGGTCGTAGCCTCGGTTTCTCTCTCTCTCTCTCTCTCTCTCTCTCTCTCTCTCGCCTAGTCTCCTGTTTTACTGAAAGGTTTACTGTATACTGTTCATCTAGCTATGCAATTCATTGTTAGTGATGCCACTAAAAAAAAAGCGGTCTTGGTGTGTTTGTGACAGCACTAATCTGCAAGGGCTAACATGCTATATGCACTGTGGTTGGTCATAAAGAGGGGTTGCAGATGCATTTATAGGCAAAGCTTCCGCACTAGTTGCAGAGCGGCACTTGCAGCGATTGCATCTGGTAATGCCAAACCTCTTGCGCTGAATCAAATGATAGGAGCGCGGGCACGGGGAGGGGCTAGTTTGTCACTGGAGGGGCAAAAAGAAGGGAGGGGAGAGAGAGCGAGGAAGAAAGGGAAAGCACGAGAACAAGAAGAAAAAAAAATTAATGACATGAACTCGGCCGGGATATGATGAAAAGGTGAGGAAGAGGAAGAGCAGGAGGAAGAGAAAGAGGAAGAGCAAGAGGAAGAGAAGGAGGATGAAAAAAAAATTCATGCCGATAAGGCAAGCTACCATCATCGGCCTCGGCTTGAAAGGCAGTTGCCCAAAAGAAAAGACGAACGAAAAGTTTTCACAAGTGGCAACTACTAGATGTGTTGCTATTATCATCTGGTCTTTTGACCGCATCCATCCATAGGGTTCAGCCGACTCGCTAGGGTTTGCGACATCACCAACACAACCAGCGACGTGCATTCTAAAAATACCCAGTTCGAACTGAAAGGCAAACCAGCCAATAGAATGCAAGGCTTCCTTCTCGTCTCTTTCTCTTTCTTCTGAGTTGGAATGGCTTGTGGGCTGCTTGGCCTTGGGCCTTGGCTTTCTTGGCAAGTCGCTTTCACAGAGACATATGAGAGACCTTTCAATATGTAAGTTAACGAATAACAAGGCGACACCACACCAAGTAAGAGATGCAAAAGGGCCCAGAGCAAACAAGGCTAAGATCTGAGTGCCAAGAAATAGCAAAGGAAACAACAGGCGTAAACATTGATGTTGGTGTCCTTGTCTCTGGATTTTCCTTTCCCTATCCTTTGTCTTCCCCCCCCCCCCTTCATGTTCTACGGAAGCAGCTCCCTGGACTTCTGGCCGCCAAGAACTACGGCATGCTACGAGCCAGAGGGCTGAAAAGGGTAAAGGTAAAACGGGGGGCGGAGAGAGGGCAAGTTGCACAGAGAGCAAAACAGGCGGTTATACAGGACAGTGTGTGGCGGCAATACAGGTAGGTAGGCAGGCAGATAGAGGTAGAGAATATCTGTGATTTCTTTTCTTTTTTTTTTTTCTTTTCTCCTTTTGCACTGCCTCTCTTGCACATGTGAAAAAGAGAAAGAGAAAGACAGAAAGACAGAAAGAGAGAGACAGAGAACAGAGAACAGAGAACATACAGAACAGACAGAACAGAGCTTGGCATTGCGCAGTGGTTGCAATTGTATGTAACAAGTTGCACTGCCGGCATGCGTGTCTACGAATTCCCTGGTGCCAAGAAGCAAAGCAAGCCCAAAGGGCCGGCATATGTTTGGATTGTTGTCAGTCTCTTACACGACTTTGTGTATGCTCTGGGCCTTGGCAAAGTCTGAAGAGCCTAAGCAGGAGAGCGAGAGCGAGTGCGAGAATGAGAGCGAGAGTGTGTGTGTGTGCGTGTAAGTGGATGAGAGAGGGTTACTTGGGTCTTGGGGGATGGTCTTTTTGCTGGAATGCTCTTTCTTGGATGCCCGGCTCGGCGATGGGATGAGATTGGCAGACAGCCCTGACAGAGGCTTTGCTGTCTTGGCAAGATGATGTGGAAGAGGGCGGAGGGCAGAGGGCGGAGGGCGAGTGCGTGTGTGTGAGAGAGAGAGAGAGAGAGAGAGAGAGAGAGAGAGAGAGAGAGAGAGAGAGAGAGAGAAAGAGAGAGATGATCGAATACGCCTGCCTAGATCTCGGTCTGGGGCTGTATAAGTCGAGCATGCCAAACTTGGGCCACTCTGCTGCCAGACAAGACAGGCAGAACAGAAGACAGAACGGCCGACTGGCCGACTGGCCGAGTACTCAATGGATGGACCATAATCTGGATGGGCCAAGCGTTCTCTTAGACAGCCAAGCATGGGGGCTGGCGGGAGGCGTTTTGTGCGTCGTGCTCCTGCTCATTGCCCTGATCTCTGATTTATCGTGCAATTAAGTTAGTGGGCCGAAACGCGCACAAGGCAACTGACTGACTTGCTGGACCACTGGGGCAGGCCACAAGACACAGGACACAGGACACAAGACACAAGACAGACGACGCAAGACGCAAGACGCAAGACACAAGACACAAGACACACGAACACACAAGGACACGACACACGACACACGGAGAAGCAGCAGGTACCGGGTACTTTGGCGACCGCGCTCCGCAGGTAAGCCCTGCCAAGTATGGGATACCTTTATTGCCCGTGCTTGTGTCTTTGTTTTCTCACGGCCGCTGTTGTTGTCTCTTCCCTGCCAATTTTTGCTTTACGACGTATCGGCCTTGACCCGAGCTAGTTGACGTTTATATGCACATGCTTCTTTTTTTATGTGATTTTTTATGTGATTTTTTATGTGATTTTTGTTGTTTACAGCTTTTTATGGTCATTTTCTTTTTCATGACTTCTTTCATCATTTCTCTATCGCTTTTCTATGCTTCCTTTCATCATTTCCTTGTCCTGGTTTTGTCTTTTCCCTTTCCTCCTTTCTTCTCTCTTTTCTCTCTTCCGCTCTTTCTCATATGCAAGCCGACAACAGCAGGACGTTCATCCGCTCTTCGCTAATACCTGATAAATGGGCTTCCCTTAGTCTAACTTGTGCCAAGTTTATATTCCAGACTTGTCCCATCCTCTGACTTTGGAGCCTATTTTAACCAAGTTGCCGCCACCGGTTCTTTTAGAGCAATAACTCCCTTTGCTTTCGGATTCTAGGCTACTGCCCTTTTTTGCCAGCTTCTTTTGCTTCTAGATTTCTATATAATCTCGACGTACCGCAATTACTCTTTCTCACGTCTGCAACTGCCCTGTTCTGATCTACTCTTAAATACACCTCCTCCTCGCTCCCGCTTGTCCGTTCAAGAGCGCCTCGTCTCTACACACTCTGCACGCCAAACCAGCTAGTCTACCTGCTGGTCTTGTTCTCTCGTCGTCTGCTATTTATCGTCCGTGGCCTGCCAGACTAAGGCTATTCTTCTTCGGCCATCTGTCTCTCCCTCTCCTCCTCCCGGACCACCACATCACCGTACCTGGACCTCACTGGGAATGCACCACCAGTTACCGCCGTTGTTGTCTTCGACTTTCCTGTACTCAGTTCCCTATCTGAGCCTACCGCACAACGACTCTCTTACACTGCAGTGAGCGCTGCTGCCATTGACACCGACGGCCACCGACTGTGTTCACTTGTCTCTGCTTTGCCCCTGCCTCACCGTCTCGTTTTTCGTGCTTCGACACCGAGATATACCAAGCTTTTGGGACAAGAACACATTCACATACTCACGCACTCACACGCACTCACACGCACCTTGTTCTCATCCATCTGGGCAAAAAAGACGCAACCCACGCAAAAAGAAACCCACTTTCAGTGCTGCTTGCATCCTCTCAAATCTGCACCCCCCCCAGGAAAAAAAAATTGACGCGATAAACCGGGGTTTTTTCTTTTTCTTCTCTCCCACTCGACCCTCGTTATATTCGGCTTTTTTTTTTTGGCTTTTTACACTCTGCTGTCTCTGGCCAACGCCGTCGCCGAGCTTATCGCTTAACTTACAGTGCCCGCATCGTATCTTCCGCTCGCCAGCCAACGACGGCAGGAACTTCTCGTGCAGCTTCCCTGCAAATTCGAGGCGCCTTCCTCATTCGATCCTCCCCTTTCCCCCCGCGCCTTGCAGTTTCCCCGAACGAAAAAAAAAAAAGAAGAGCAGTTTCCTGTTCCAATCGAGGGCCACCCCCACTACGCTGATACTACCTTCAAATTTCGGCCTCGAAGCCGTCCGAGTCTGCCAGCTTCTTTCCTTTTTTTTCTTCTTCTTTTTTTCTTCCTTTTTTCCATTTTTTTTCTTCGCTCTACACCCGACGAGTCGTAAGCAGAAGAAGAAGGGGAAAAAGAAATCAGAAAAAAAAAACGTGTTTGAAGCTTGAAATCCGCCGCCGCCGCTGCTGCTAATTTCTTCTTTTTTTTGTCTCATTTTTTTTCGCCTTTGTTTTTTCGTCGGCTTGTCGGTGTTGGTTATTCGCACTGTGTGTCCCACGCGTGGTTGTCTGCAATAGCACAGTACGCATTGGTTTCTTTGCAGACAGTACGGCCGGGTCTTTTACACCAAAGAGACGCCGTGTTTTCTCACTCACAAGCCTTTTTTTCTTTCTTTTTTTCTTCTTTTTTTTTCTTTTTTTTTTCCCCCCCAAAATGTCGGCAATTCATATTCCGCACAAGATCACTGGGGCAGCAGCCGGTAAGTTGATTTCTCCTTGTGCGTGTGTGACTTTTGCCTTTTTTTTTTTTTTTTTTTTTTTTTTTTCCCTCTCTTTCTTTTGCTGCTTTTCGTGGCACAATCGTTGCATTATACTCGGGCCTAAGCGGCGCTGATGACGACATTGCTGGAGGGGGGGGGGGCAAAGCTGTCTCTCAAACCGGCGTTTTTCTTCCTCTTTTTCTTTTGAATGGCACGATTTCGGTCGATGCTTACAGACAGAAAAGAAACGAAGAAGAGCTGCGGCAAAGTTTTGGTGGTTGGGCTGTACGAAGCGGGATACAGTTGGTGTTGCAGGCCTCTACAGGGCGCTACAGGCCTCTACAGGGCTCTGCACCGCTGCATCTCACCCTGCTACAGGCTCCTTCGCCGCTTTTTAGGCCCCCCACCCAAAACAAAACTGCCGTCTTACAGCACCCTGTCGGCTATCCCACAGGTCTCTTGCGCCCCAATCAAGCCCGTCAAGCCCAGTCAGCTCTCTCTCTCTCTCCCCCCCCCCCCCACACGCCCCCCTCATCCCCCTCTTTTTTTT